>JALLOX010000941.1:0-11072 GCA_036939695.1 Thalassiosira ordinaria
AATTCTTTCTCAATGGATGTTGATGAAGGGGCGGGTGCAGAGGAATACTCAAAACATAAGGCCAAGGCTGCACATGGTGGAAAATAAGAATAAAAACCTTTCTTCAGTTCTTTCATTCCAATTATTTGAATTCCAGATAAAATGGAAGCTAATGCAGGTTAAATAGTTCCATATGACTACAATCAGTAATGAATGCATTCAGTGACATTTGACATTTGGATACATTGCATTTACATTGTAATTGAATCTGTAGATTACTCCAGCACTGATTTTTATTGATATCTTGTCAATAACATGGCCTCTTTGGGCTGATTTCACTTTTCTAGCCTTCAGTCGTATATTCTATTGGTAAAGTACGGGGTAAATACTAATCCTGTGCGCAACCATAGAAGTGAAAAGAGTGATATCTTCCCCTACCTATGGCATGTTGCAGACCTTTTGGACCAAATCCCTTTACACATCCACATAGCAAAAGCTATTGATACGCCATTGTTATCAATCAAGTATTGATTGCAATTGGAATACCAATAGCTTTTGCTATCGACGTCCAAAGCCTTTCCAACATCACCCAAAGCAACCATGCCTCGCAACAACCCCACCACTTCTACCAACAAGTCCAAGTTGACTAGTCCCAACCCAGCTGCCGCAGCTCGTCAGCGTCAAGCCGTCGTCACCGTCACAGGAAGGCCCAGCCATTACGCATCAGCAACAGTGGCAAGCCGCAATGCTTCCAAGCAGAAATCTCTCTCCAAAGCCAAGAAGAGTGGATCATCTGTGGAAAAGCACAAAAAGCAGCCAATCATCATAGCTGATGATCATGGCAACAAATAACCCCAATGGGTAACATCGAATACTGTCACTTATCTTTCATCATAATATCTAGGAGGTGCATTTTTTGTGCTCTGTAATACTGCACAACAATATATTCATCGGCAAATCTATATCATGGATGATCTTCTTGAATGAGCTCATCAAAAACAAGATGGTGAACTATTTGGCTCTCCTGGCATCGTCACACCCCAATTGGCATGCAGTGTTGGCAACAACATTTCAAATCTGGCTAAAATGAGGCTCAGTTGGTTTGAGTAGTGCAAATTCAGTGTGATGCATCAGGGCATATTACAAGGATGTCTATCTGACTTCTCTCCAATACACCCAACTAATGTTTTGAAACATCTCCACAGCAATCATTGGCTTTTCTCACATCACAACAACCCATTTAAAATTCATAGTAGAGAGCAATGTCAGGCTGACTTAGGGTGAAAACTGAGCTGATAGCTTCGTTTGGTTTGCACGTATTGTGATGCACCAGGGGTTCGTGAATGGTATGAGATCCTTCTTAGATCTGTTCCATGCACCTGAGGAATGATATGAGACGCCTCCAGAGCAATGATTGGCTCTTCTCCCACCACGTCAACCCATTAGTCACTCAGAGGCAGCCATATCAGTCTGAATTTGTCTGAAAAGTGGGGCTCAGTTGGTTTAAGTTGTTTGAATTCAGTGTGATGCATCAATGGTTACCATATTGCATATGATGCCATTTTCACTTGGCAAATTTATCCAACCAATGTTTTGAAACATCTCCACAGCAATGGTTGACTATCACAGCAACCCATTTGCCCTGCAGATGTGGGCTGTCGTAATCCTAGCTAAGTATGGAAATGCCCAAAATCCGACACTCGACACAACGACCAAAAACCCTTTCTTATCTACCTAGGTAGACGATTTGCCCCTAATCTGCCTCTTTTCTCATTGTTCTGCTGGAGCGCCAAAGCATTAAGACGCCAAAAGCAAAAATTTCTCCTGATCTGTAGGAGATGACGATCAGGAGAACATTTAATATTTGGCCCAACTCCAAGAAATGGTTGTCTAGCATCGATCATGAGAAGATAGCCCATTTTTCCAAAGCTTAATTGATCGATGGCCAAAATTAAGGTACTTTAATTTTCGATCTCGCGGCCACAAACACAAAACACAACACAAAGTGAACGCTCGCACATATCAACGGCCTACGGCAACACACAACAACAACAACTTAACCGACGATACGAACCATGGCATCCGAAATGCCCCCCCTCAGGGGGGTCATGAGGGCGGCGGGGACGATCCTTGGCTTGATGGAAAGCCAGCAAAGTCTGTAAAAATAGTCCGCGATGGGAAGTTGGGGGTGGAATGGTAAGGTTGTTGTTTCTGCCGTCGATTATGGCACATCGACCAAAGTCAAAAAATCGATTGTTGATACTTTAATAACATAGAAGTGATGATAACCTTGGAGTTAATTAGAACAAAGACACACTATTGTTAATATTAATAAATAAGACCCCCTGATAATGTGATTGTCGTCGTTGTCAGTATTTCCCAACAAATTCTTATCATTTTTAGAAATGTAACATTTTAAGAAACACATTGAGAACTCTGGAGATATTATGTCAAGTAAGTGACGTCAATTAAGCCAAATTTAGTTACTAAAAAGCCATGTCTGCTTACACCAAAGCGACTTTCATATATCAATAGTATATTATCTTAATTTGGGCTATTGTCGGCAACATTAAATGCCACCGCGGCCGCCAAAGACGGCCGTCATGGTGGGGGGGGGGGGGGGGTTCGCCATAGTTGATGCTTTCCAAGACCATGGAAAAAAGTCCCCACCGTACAACGCCATCCGAATTCCTCCTTTGAAAATGTTTAGATTCGTGTCTCTTTTTGTGGTGGTGTTGTGAGTGTTTTGTGCTCGGTGTATTCACAACGGTGCGACGGAAAATAAGTGAAAATAATTCGAGAACGGACCGTTACTATTAATTCCTACACATGTCACGTCGGCAGGTAAGAAGCATAGATCGTAAGTAGGTGTGTCCTTCGGCTGTCCATTCAGGAATAGGACAGTCCAGGTATGTGACCCATATAAGTGGGCGGTTTGTATGCAGTGTGATGCATCAGGGGTTAGTATATGACATGTGATACCTTTCTCTCTTGACCAGTACAAATAACCAATGTTTTGAAACACCTCCACAGCAATGGGTGGTTTTATGAATGCTGCTTGGGTGGTTTCTAAGAGTGTGCAGCACTGATTCAGCAGCTTTGAATCGGGGTTAGCAAAAAGCATCAGATGCCTTTCTTCCCCAGATGATATAAATAAACAATGTTCTGAAACACTTCTATAGCAATTGGTGGCTCTTCTGGTATCTCAACACCACAGTTGCTATGCAGATGCTGCCATAGCCATAGATACATGAAGAAGTGTGGATGTGTATCTTGTATGCATGTACCCCAAAAGTACTCTTACGCATAACATGCTCCTTACACAATTTTATTTAGCTTCTGTTGTGAAAAAACTTACAAAAACTATTTTCATGGGAAAAAGGGATATTGAGACACGGCAGTTGCGAGTTTCGCGTTCTTTTCTGGGGGGCCTGTGAGGAAACAGGCAATTTTAAATATTTCCAGGTTTCTCTTAGTTAGAAACTCTACAATTTCGATAATATAACTATTGATTTGACCCAATCAACAAAGCTCTTCTTCCACCCCCAGACCCCCCGGGAAAAGCTTAAGGGCAAGGGAATATTTTCGAGAATATGCCCTTCAAAATCCAAAAATGCCCCCCCCCCAAGGGACCAAGAACATGACAAAATTATTTTGCCAGATTATTGTCGTAGAGCTCTCACTGAGCAAGCTCACCTCGGATTGAGGATAACTTGCTTTTGGTGGTTTTGGGTGCTTCCTATTCCTATTTGGCATTGCCAATGAAATGAAAGCGAGTGTTGCTCTGGCAGCATAATCAATGCCTTTGACCAGGTCAACAAGTTCAATTCCCTAGGGAGGTTGGGATGTCAAGAATATATTTGAGGAATAATTGATTGTGCACTTTATTAGTAGATCTGTTAATTAGATAAAATTGTGACTCATTTCTCTTTTTTGTGGAACCTTGTGTTAAAATGAACTATGTGCATGTATTAATTGTTAAGAAATCCATATAGTTTGCACAACCTTGCAAGGAGACAGACCACAACAAAGCCGTTCTCTACTCTAATATCTATTCTGTTTAGTAACAACAGAGTTGACGCCTTCATGAATGTGTGCCGACACCATTCCTTACAGACGGTCGCCAAGAAAGTATTTGTTTTTCCCGAAGGATGCATAGCGATAACCATCAATGAAGATAAATCATATATCGCAGGTGCACCTTTCCCAAAAGTATTATTTAGAGAGCACTCTGACTGGATAGTAAATAAAAGCCCACATGATACACCAAAGTAGATTTTGCTAAAAAGTTAACAGTTGCTATTATTTAAGAACAAATAAATTCTGTGCAAAACAGCATGTAAAGATGCAGGATGGCCAAACCATCTATGATACAATCTATCTCTAGAAATGACAAATAAACTGGTCAATCTGTCTCATCGTGTTAGAGGACTGGCAGTATCTCTAATGCATCCGACATTGGAGCTCCGTGGTATTAGCTCAGAATGACAGTAATAGTTCCAATATTGGTGTCACTCCACTGGTTGACACAGGAGGTGCCCCTGGATGCTTTTGTTTTGTTTTATTGTTTCCTCCAGATTTGGCATCCACCACTGCCACTCCTCCCCCATGGGATGATATGCCTCTATCATTGGACTTGCTGCTGTTGTGTTTGGATCTAGTGTCGGTAGTTTCGACAACGCTGGACACTGTCATGTAACACTGAGCAAAGACCCACTTGACATTATTCCAACAGTAACACCTCTTGGAAACATTGTGGTCATTTGCCCCTTCCAGTGGGTCGTACACAACAATGGGATCAACAGAAAACATTCCTGTTATCGGATCGATGGTTCCACCAGGTGGCCTTGCTACAAAGGGGGATAATCTCTCAAAGTCCACCCTTCCATACTCTGGATGGTGTGTCCCATTTATGTCAATTAACGTTGATTGAGAATCAAAGTGCTGGCCGTAGAAGAGCAAAAAGTGCATGAGGAGCTTGCCAGAGGTGAGCTCTCCTGAGCAGAGTACTTCAAAGACGTCATTGGAGCCCTGCGGAATGTTGGCTCCGGAGATGGAAGGTGATCCAAGGAGGAGCCTATTGCTTGTGTCATCCTCACTGGAGGGGGTTACCTGGGAGAGGGCGGTGTTCCTGCTTTGCGGTATTGATGGTTTCTTTTCCATTGATGGTTGTGTCTCGGCTTCTTGCAATGGCTGAGCATCCGAATCTGTTGAAATTTCCTCCTGTGTAGAAGTCAGCTGATCATCCTTGATCTCCTGCCCATCACTGGCTTTCACATCATCACCCTCCCTAACGCTCACTCTTTGAACAACAACCTGTCCATAATTTCCTGTCAACGCTGTGGTGCCAGAGCCACTGGTTGACTTCGTCACCGTGCTTAACGAATCTGTCCGCGCTGTGTTTGATGTAGACCCAGAGTTTGACTTTTTGGCGATGGAGGCCCAGGATGACAAGGTGGGCTTGGAGGCCGCGCTGGATTTGTCTGAGGATTCCACGCCTGATGAAGGCGACTGCTCACCGCCAGAAGCCGTGACCTGTGCAGATGTTGATGAGGCGGCAGTGTCCTTCTTGCTCTTAGAGCCCCCTGAGGATTCACGCCGATGCTTCTGCGGAGCTTCCCCACTAATCACCATCCGCCTCTGCCTCTCAATCTTCTTCATCTCTTCTTGTATAATCTTTCTGTCCTTCAACACTGCAAGAAGCAACAGCAGCAATCCGTAACTGCTCAAACCTCCCGAGAAGGGCTCGTTCAGTCGGCGCTGCGCCAACAGCTCCTTGAGGACGCTTGCCACCTGCACCACAGGAGTGGAATCAGGTGCGAGTCCAGTCTCGTCACACGCATCCTGGACTACGCGTGCACTGTAAGTTGTAGAGCCAATGCCACCATGTTCTGGGCCCTCAAAGGTGATGTCCACAGGTTGGAGACCATTCATAATGTCAGCGCCACGCCATTGGGGCATGCCAATGGCAGGGGGCGAGTAGTAGTGAGGCGCAGGAGCCGCTGAGGACTGTGACACGCTCGAGCCCTGACTTTGGATAGGGGGCGGGATCTGATCTGGCGTGGCCCCTGCCTGAGCAGCAATGTGGTGATGCGGTGGCATTCCCATCCAGTTCCCCCCACCAAACCCAGGCAGCTTGGACGGATCAGCAAGCATCTTCACAACGGGGACGGTGGCAGTCGGGATTGCCTTGACCTGGACAGCCCATGGCTGAAGCTCCAGCTCGCTCGCCAGGCGTAGCACACGCTGGGCATTAAATGATAATGTTGACATGTAACTGTATGGTGAGTGGTAGTAAAATTCGTGTTGCTGTGGTGTCGCCATCCCTTGCTGGTAGGAGTCAGGTCCAACGCCAACGCCAACGCCAACGTAGCCGTCCATGGGGACCATGGCGCCATCGGCCCCACCGGAGGAGTGGTAACTGCCAGGAGTGAAATTGTCCGCTGCCCCGATGGCAACCATTTCCTGCTGGCTGTGGTAAGAGTAACTGGGCGAGTAGGGCATGGAGTCCATGGCTGCACCTGACTGTACCACATCACCTCCCTGTTGTTGATTGCAGGATTCGTACTCGGCGGATTCATATTCTGCTGATTCATACTCAGCAGTGGAGTAATTTTCAAGGGCAGCTCCGCTGGGTGAGTACATGACATCCATGCTTCCGTCGAGCATCGCTCCAGGTTCACCTTCATTGGTAGCCCCCTCTTCGGCAACACTGCCCGCTGCATAATTGTCAGGAGTTACAGGCTCGTTGACCTCCTGCATTGAGTTGTCCAAGCTTTCCACCGTCATCTGCTGATGACGTTGATCCACTGGGGTCATGGGTGGCTGCTGCTGTTGCTGCTGCTCAACTGGCGCCATGGTCATATTGGCCTCCTGAACAAAATTACCCTCCTGCTGCGCAAAATTGCTATTGGACGACATGTTTGACGAGGAGAGATTGTGCATGCTTCCCATGGCATCAACAGGTGGAGGTGGAATATTCTGCATAATGACATCATCTAACCCGCACACAACAAGATCAAGATCGGAGGAGGGAAGGTCGAGCTGGGTGGCGCACGAGCCATACATTTCGACACGGCATTGGCCTGGCCATATTTTCTGCGAGGACACAAGATATGCACACAATGACCAGTCAGAAAAAATTACCTCAGTCCAGAATGAAAATGTGTATACACATGATGTACTCACTCCAAGGGTATCCCCCAACGCACTCAAGACCGCACTCCTCTCCTTCCTCCTTATATCCAGCGCCACCGCCCTCCGTGACATGAACGTATTAATTTCCTCACTCAATTGTCCACAGACATTCAACAGATGATACCCCACGTCATCCTCGGTCGCCATGTGCGAAGAATCCCTACGAAAGCGTGCCGAGCTGTGTGGCGCCTCGAGACTGGATGCCACCGAGCTCGAGGCAGAGCATGAATTGCCGGGTCCAAGGAGGGTGGAGAGGGGAGGGGACGCGCCATCGTCAGCATCCGTGACCGAGACGGAGGCACGGCATTGGGCAGCTGCAGCTTCCTCGGCGGGGACCTCGCCAGCGATGCCATCGTCAACTCCGACCGTGGACATCTTCCTGTCCTTGCCCTTGTCTTCCTCGCCAGTATCATCTTCAACGACTGCTGCTGGCAAGGCAGCCATTTTTCGTTCAGTTGCATTGGAGGGTGGCGTTGATCCACTGCCCTGGGCTGCAGATTTTTCCGAATGCTTTTCATGCTTGGACACACCAGGGCCGCTGGCACTTGCAGATGCCTGCTCCGCCTTTTTATCACCCGAATCGCCCCTCTTCTGATCCCTGGCAGGGTTACTCTTCTTTTCCATGACGCTGCCAGACGATAGCTTCGCCCTCACATCGACCGTTGGAGGTTTGGCCCACGCATTCGTCCTGGGCTTAGGAGGCTGTTGCTGCTGCGACTGTTGTGTCTTGGCCTGCTGCGCCTCCGTTTGTTGTTGCGGAGGCTTGCTAGCCGCTGCTGCTGTCGGGTCCACCATGGATCTGTAGCTCAACCCAGGCTTGATTTTTGAAGATGCCTTTGCAGCTTGTTCTGACTGGGTGGTTGTTCCCCCCCTGCCCTTGGCCTGGGCGGCGCCACTGTTGGAACTTCCAGCATTACCACTGCTAGGCGCTTTGATCTGAGCCTTAGTATTTGCCGGGGCGGAGGACGCACCCAGGAGCACGTCCCTTAATGACTTGGCGGAAGAGCTAGTTACCATTGCTGCTGCTGCCGGAGGAGGGGGAGCGGGAGTCGCTGTCGCCCCACTGGATTGTTTCCGCTTTGGATCGTTGCCATGCTGTGTCTGCTGTTGCTGCTGCCCCCGTTGTTGATTGTTCACCGCCCCCGCCGCTGAACGCTTATCATTCATGCTGCCGGATCTTCCACGGCGCTTCGTGTCATCAAGCCTGCCACTGACATTGTTACTACTTCCTTGCCTCACAGTGGTACCAGTGCCATTGCTTGCTCCCCTCCTCGTAACCTCATTGTCAACCTTGTCCAAGATATGGGCGATAACCTCCTTGACCATCTTATTCTTCTGCTGTTGGTTGAGATTGCTATTGTTGCTGCTGCTTTGGTTGTTAGCGCTGCTTTGGTTGTTTGCATGACTGGTGCTCGCATTGCTACCACCCTGGTTGTTATTATTGTTGTTGCTATTATTGTTCCGTGCCTTCTCATGACGATGCCGCCGGTTCCTTCTGCGATGACTGTGAGAGTTCCCTCCCCCATCGTGATGGTTGGATCCATGGCCGTGATCATTGTTATTGTTATTGCGATTACGCCCATTGTTGTTGTTACTGTTGGAGCTGTTTCCATTGGGCTGCTTGTTGTTATTGTTGTTGCCACCGCCACTGTGCGCCCCGCCAGAAGACGATGATTTTTTGTTCCCCCCTTGGCCCCTTCGACCACGGGGCTTGACCTCGACCGTCTCCCAGGCACCGTCGTCGACATCCTCATTGTTGTTGGCCTGATGATTATTCTCCTGGGCAGAGTCCTTTTTGTTGGGAGGCTCAGACGACTGGGTTTTACCAGTAGATGTGTTGTTGGACTTTTCCTTGGCCTCTGATTTGGCAGCAGCCGCGGCGCCAGGCGAGCTTGTCTTGGATGGTGGTGCACCTGCTGGCTTACCAGAGCTCTTTTCGTGTGGTATTATTGGTTGTCCGTTGCTGCTGCTGCTGTGGGACTTGTCAGTGACTTTTTCTGCCTTGCCATGATGGCCCTTGTCCTTGGCCGTAGAGGCCTCAGCTTTAGGTGCGGCTGCCGTAGACTTGGCAGCAGGCTTAGTAGGTGACACATCTCTTGTGGATGCCGCCGCCTTAGAGGTCTTATTGCTGTCTACAACGGATGGTTCTCCCCCCTTCATTTTACTGCTGGATGCTCCATCTGCTTCTTGGGGCATGGGATCATTATTACTTGTGCTCTGCTGATTCTGATCAGCGGATGATTCCGCAGTCTTGGTCTGATTGTTGTCAGGGTTGGATGTCTTGCGCTTCTGCTCATATTATAATATTATGGTCATAAGGCAAAAGAATGTTTTGAGACATGGTTTTTGCAAATAAGGGGCACATTATGAAAATAAATTATTCAATCACACTAACTAACCTTGTTTTTCTTCTTCTTTTTCTTCTTCTTGGCCGGTGACGATGGCATCTTTTGGTTGCCGCCGCTCCCCCCGCTTTCCTTATTCGATTGCTCTTGGGCGGCAGCAGCTGTGGCGGCGTTATCCGTCTGCTGCTGCTCCTTTTTGGCACCCTCATTGGATTTGGCAGAGGGTCCTCCTGACGATACATCTGTGGCTGCGGCAGGGGTGGTGCCAGCTGTAACATTATTTTTACTGGCGGGAGTCTGTGGCGTTCTCTTGATAGAACCCTCGTGAGATTTGGACCCTGCGCCGGAGCTGTTGCTATTGTTGTGTCCATGACCTGTATTTTCTTTAGTGCTCTTTGTCTTCTCCTTCTTTATAGATGCAGGAGAGGAAGTTGTTGGGCTGGCTGCGGCCTTATTGGCGTCTTGCATGGCAGATGCTGCTGCTGTAGGTGGTGGCGGCTGAGTAGGCTTGGCCGCCGACAACGAGGACGATCCATTGTTGTTGCTATTACTGCTTTGCTTGATGCTTCTATCTTCGGTCATTGTTTTGTCGGTAGCGGCTTTGCTATCCATCTTTTGTATTTTCGATGTGCCAATAACATTGCCGCTGATGCTGCTGCCTGCATCACTACTGCGGGCTTCGGGTTGTTGTTCACTACCACGACACACAACCACACATTTTTTCTCCTTAGATAAGTCATTGGAATCTTGCTTCTCCACACCACCACCACTTTGCGTCACAGCTGTATTGGGACCGCTCATCATTCTATTTCTATGGGTATTACTAATTACAGTGTTAGGACGATGACGATTCTGCTGCAGTCTATGATGTCCTACTCCTCTAAGCCGTGCGCATTTCAGCATTGCGTCTTCATTGACATTGAATTCGGCGCGTTCGTTTTCTTCATCACTCGGCATCGATTGATCGAGAGGCTCTTCTTGCTTTGATTTTTGGATGGGATTGNCGTTCGTTTTCTTCATCACTCGGCATCGATTGATCGAGAGGCTCTTCTTGCTTTGGGGTTGGGTCGAGTTTGTGGGTCCTTTATCTCGATGCTTGCATACCTACGTAAAACCCGGTCGGAGAAATCTGATACCAATTCCAACGCATTTTCACGTAAACCATCTGTTTAGCATAGCGGTAAACATACTTTACGTCTCCGCCATACGTTATTTCATGCGTAGGACTTGGTACAATATTTTACAATGCGAAGGAATTGTTATGATAGAGGATACCTATGTACCCCCAGAGGTTCCCTTCTCCACAAAGGTCGCACTTCAAGTCGACCCGCCATCCAGAAGAGAGAAAAGAAGAAAAAAACCAATTTCCAATTTCACTCTGACGTGAGCCTGCGTTGCATTGCGTTGCAGGAGCAGGAGGTTGCAGCAATCAACGCACGATGACGATGAGTCTTTATTTCTTGAGAAGAGGCAAACGCAAGGGCTAACGGTTGTGCAGTGCGTTTCATGTTCCTTGTCGAATGATTATGTGTTCTCTCTCCTCCAGAGAGA
>JALLOX010000943.1:0-10891 GCA_036939695.1 Thalassiosira ordinaria
GGTATAGTTCGGGAGACACCACTGTAAGGCGCGCATTTCTGCTAGCATGTGCGGAATGAGGACACACCAACATAACACCGTAACACCGCCCCCGCCCGCCGCCCGGCCCAACAATGCCACATGTCATTGCCAATGACAACAACCACAAGAGGACGAGAAGCATTGCGAATGGCAAGTGACCGATGGCGCCCCCAATAGTGCTTAATGTTGCAGAGAAACCGTCTGTGGCACGCGCTTTGGCCCAAGTCTTCAGCAGCTCCCCCGGCAGCCGACCGCGTAACAATCGCCCAGGCCCCGCCCAAATCTTTGAATGCGAGAATGTCTGCTTTCCCTCGCTCTATCAACAGGGCGATGGTAGACAAGTGCCCAACAATGCACGAGATGATCCGCATACGATGATAACCACCTCGGTGCGGGGGCACTTGGCATCTCAAGACTTTGGGCCCGCATACGGATGGTCGCGCTGTGCTCCGGTGACATTGTTCGATGCCCCCATCAACACGGAATACAGGGAAGACATGCAAGCGCTAGAGGGCATGCTACGGGATCTGGCAAGAAGGGCATCGGCACTCATCCTATGGCTCGATTGCGATCGCGAAGGAGAGGCGATTAGTGATGAGGTGCGGACGGTATGTCTGAAGGGTAATCCAAGACTTGGATCACAGAATCGAATATATCGTGCCAAATTTTCCACGGTGTTACCTGGAGAAATTCGTAGAGCGCTACGCACTCTCGGAAGAGTAAATGAGAATTTTGCAGTTACGAAGTGAGCATGATTTGCGGGTGGGGGCGGTGAGTAGCAGACTCTTGCCAGTGTCTGATGTCTGATGTGCACTTGCCACAGGTACCTTTTTCACAAACTAACACTGATAATCCTGAATTGCAGGCATTCACTAGATTTCAAACATTAAGATTACAAAAGAAATTTGATGGGTTTCAGGAAAGAGGCGTGGTGTCCTATGGGCCATGCCAATTTCCAACGTTGGGGTTTGTGGTAGAAAGATGGGCCAGGATTGAGACCTTTGTTCCAGAGAAATTTTGGTCTTTAGAAATGAGTATACGGTTGAATGCAGATGGTTCAGTTGTCAACAATTCTGGACAAACTCAGAATGGGAATGTATACAGCAATCAACAGACTAAGTCAATCCATCTCAACTGGAAACGTGTTAGACTGTACGACCGCCCCACGACAACAGCAATTTATGATGCCTGCCTTGAAGCTGGAGAGGCAGTTGTCACTTCACTCACAGGACGACCAAAGAATAAATGGAGACCGATACCTCTGGCCACAGTAGAACTGCAGAAACGTGCATCAAAGTATCTCCGCATTGGATCAGAAGAACTCATGCAAAAAGCAGAAGAATTGTACAATCAGGGATATATTAGTTATCCACGTACTGAAACAGAGAAATTTCGACCAGAATTCAATCACCACACTTTGATTCAGAGTTTTGAAGCAGTAGCAGGAGAATTCGGTGACTATGCCTCAAAGCTGTTATCAGACAACAACTTTCAAAATCCACGCGCTGGCCCAAACGATGATAATGCTCACCCGCCTATCACACCGGCCAAAGCAGTCCCTCCGGAATCAATTGCTGACCCGTCAATGAGAAAAATATACTCTCTTGTTGTGAAGCACTATCTAGCGTGCTGCTCAAGAGATGCAGTGGGAAGAGAAACAGAACTCACTCTCAAAATTGCCTCAGAAGAATTTGTTGCTAAAGGACTCATGATCCTTGAACGGAATTGGCTAGAGATATATCAGCCATGGGAGCGTTGGTCAACGGGTCAGGGAGAGCTGCCAAAGGTAGCCGTTGGAAGCCGCATCACACCTACATCGCTAACTATGAAAGATGGTCAAACTAATCCACCGCAGCTGATATCAGAGGTAGAGTTGATTGCGCTCATGGATAGAAATGGCATTGGGACAGATGCGACAATTGCTCAGCACATCACCACCATCATTGATCGACACTATGCAGAAAAAGATGGAAATCAGCGGTTTCATCCAACGAAGTTAGGCATTGCGCTTGTCGAGGGTTATAATAGTATGGGCTATCAGCTAAACAAACCTGACTTACGGAGAGAGATGGAGGCAGAATGCAGTGCAGTAGCAGCTGGGCGGAAGCCTAAAGAGGCCGTTTTGGGGCCTGTTTTGGCAAAGATGCTAGAGTGCTTCAAGAAGGTGAATGAAGAGGTCATAAAGTTGGACGAAGCTGTTGCTCGTCATTTTTCAAAGCTTGGATCAAACAATAGCCAGTATGTTTTGCTCCAAGCAAACTTCAGCTTGTGCGGAACTTGTAATGGCTTGATGATGCTGAAGCAGCAAGGTGGTGGTGGAGGCCAAGGAACAAACCGGCAAAGGAATCAAGGCAACACAAGCAAATTATTACATTGTCCAACCTGCTCTCAGGCTCATTTGATGCCGAGATATCATCAACAAGTCTTTCCTGCAATAAAACCAGGCAATCAACAGGAACCTTTGACTTGCCCAATATGTCAATTTCAGTTGGTCAAATGTGAAAATGATGGTAATAGCTACCACATATGCCCCAACTGCTTCAATAATCCTCCGGCAGACCATGGTGGTGACTCATCAACGGATTTCCCATGCTCAAAATGTACACATCCAACTTGCGCCATGGCCACAGGAACACGTGGAGGGGACATTGAGGTATTTTCTTGCCCATTTTGTACTTCATCAGGAAACGAAGGCAGTGTTTCTTTGAAGAGAAGTGCGAATGGTTACCGTTTATCATGCTCAAATGGCGGTCGTGACCGGTGTCAATTTGTGATTTGGTTACCAAAAGCAGCAAGAGATATATCTGTTGAGGACAGCTCTGAGGGCAATACCAACATCATCAGCGAGTCAGTTTGCCAAAACTGCTCGAACCAAAATAGAAAGGTTCGAAAGCTCAAATTTATTTGGAAGATGGGGTCCGTTCCTCCGCACTACGACCGTGAGTTGACCACGTGTGTCCTTTGTGATGACCAATTGAAAAGAGACATGGAGATTAGGATCCCTAATATGAATCAAGTTCAGCCAAGAAGGACAGGCAGTACAAGAGGGGGCAGAGGCGGTGGCCAAGGGTCAAATAATCGTGGCCGGGGGTCAAATAATCGTGGCCGTGGCAGCAATGCAGGGAGAGGAGCAGGTGCAGGGGGTATTCAATGCTTTAGATGCGGAGGCCCGCACTATGCCAATGCATGCCCAAACAATCAGCGACGATGATGACAGTACCGTACTTTCAAATCATATCATTCTTTCTCATTCTACAAATGATAATATCCAGATGATCAAAAGAAATAACAAATACAATAACAACTTGAAATATATTTTTCTTAGAGTATCATTCATCAATAATTAGCATTTTGCAGTCACACATTTCCATAATCAACTATTTCTTCCCAAATGTACAAAGAAGCTATGCAGCAACCTTTTCATCTTTGTGCCCTTCATACACGGATGAAGAGAACTGGTCGTCGCCGTACATGTGGCTTATGATCTCTTCATAGGATTTGATCACATTTTTCCGACGGATTGACATCTATTGATGAAGTGAATGCGGCCATAAAAATGAATATAAGTGCAAGCATTGTCTCGTAAGAAAATATGGTCCAAATCAGAGTAGTACTCACCTTGGGTGTCAGCATATTGTTTGCTGCAGTAAAGGGCGCCACAAAGGCCCAGTTATGAGGTACTTCATACTTTTTGAGTTTGTAAGTGTTTACTCTGATTTCTTCGTCAATCAATCCTCTCACTTCCTTATCATTGACAAGTGTTTCCTCATCCACATCATCAGGGATCTTCAATGCAGTCCTAATGGCTACCCAGTCGGGCACGATGAGTGCAACATTGTGTGGACGGTTAGCTCCACAAACAACAACTTGTGCGATGAACCTGCTCATTGCAATTGACTCTTCAATCGGGGTTGGAACAACATACTTTCCATTCTCAAGTTTGTATTGCTCCTTGAGACGCCCGGTCACAGCAACAAACCCATCCGCGTCAAGTGTACCCATGTCTCCAGTGTGAAACCTTTGTGTGCAAGAAAGAGGGAATATTAGGTGGACATTAGATGGGCTATGCCTGGTGGACCTTACTCATTTTCATTTAAACGACTCACAGTCTTGACTTTCCATCTGGTGCAACAGAGATAACTTCTGCTGTGGCCTCAGGGTTACCGTAGTATCCCCTCATCACATTGCGGCCGGAGCAACAAATTTCTCCTTCCTCTCCAGGCCTTACTTCCTGCTGGGTATCTGGATTAATGATGATTACATTGACATCACCAACAGGTTTGCCAACACATCCCGACTTTCGGCCTCCAGGATAGGGAACATTGATTGTAATGATGGGTGATGTTTCGGTCAATCCTGGATTGTGTAATGCAAGAGATGGGTTTTTTGTTGGAGCCAAGTGACCAGAGCCGAGTGCTATGCAAAAGTGGGAGTGGGTGCTAGCTATAACATGACTCACCATACCCCTCGCATATGGGAATCCCAATGTTGTCCATGAAATCGATAATCTCCTTAGGACAAGCCGCACCAGCAACAAATCCATGACGGAGGTTGCCACCAAACCTGCCCCGAATCTTGGATGTCACCAGGGAGTCAAGTACCTTGTGCTTCAACCCATCCAACAAGCCAAGGTTCCCACCCGCCTCCTTTTTCTTCCGGCCCATATCCAATGCAGCACGCATCAACTTTTGCTTTGTTGGACTGGAGCTACCAATCAAGTTCTGCACACCATCGTATACCTTCTTGTATAAGGTTGGGACTGCAAATAAAACAGTTGGTTGGACCATGGCCAGATCCTCCAGGATGTGAGGCACGCCTCTGCAGATACCCATACTACCACCATGGGATACCGCACACCATAGCTCGCAAGTTTGGCCGTACGAGTGCGCCCACGGCAAGAATGCCAATGATCGATCCGATTGGCGGATGAAGTCTAGCGGGTCCTCAGCCATGGTGCGGACGGCGTAGACATTACTGACAAAGTTGTCATGGGTCAACTCTACACCCTTTGGCTTGCCCGTCGTACCAGACGTGTAGATCAGGCCGGCAAGATCATCGGGGGTGGGAGCAAGGACTTGGGAGGTCTTGCCTTTGGCATGCTCAATGGCAGTGGATAAGGAGTGCGGCTCGCCAGATGGAGTGTCAAAGCAGAATGTATCTGATACAGATGGAGTGTTGGGTAAGACTTCTTTTACAGCCCTTACGAAGATATCATCTGTGCTGCAGAATAAGGCTGAGCATTGTGAATCGTTTAGAATGTAGGTCCAGTCCTTGGGTAGTTGAGTTTCATACTATGCATTGGCAAATAATAGAACAGAAGAATAGTTAGGTTTCCCCAATAAATCTCAATAAGGGTAATTGATAAAAGAAGCTCTACTCACCATTGGAACAATAGCTGCATTGAGAGAATATGCAGCCGCTGCAAGTGCGGCCCATTCCCATCTATTGTTGGAGATAAGACCAATTTTGTCATATTCACGGATACCTGTAGGATTTACCCAGTGCATTCAAGGTTGAGTCCTCATAAATTATTATTTGTTGTTGCCAAATTGGTCATAATATAACAAAGAATAGAGAAAGCATCACAGAAGAAAAGGCACTCACCAATATCCTTCAGTACAGTCCGGCACCGATTCACCATCTCACCATACTCCCCATACGTCATCCAATCATACGAACCCTTCTCCTCTTTCTGATCCTTGACAACATTATCTTCTGTCACTGGAGCTCTGTACGTTCCAAACAATGGATTGTCCTTGAATGCAATCGATGCATAATGATTCATTTCATGGAGAGTTTTGAATTGGAGCAGGCCTTGGGAGTCGGTGACATCTTCTCTTGTCAATGATGATGAAGATGTATCAGTCGATAGGAAGAATCTGCTGCTAGCGTGCTGGGATGATGGAGCAGCCCTCCTCCAAGAAGCGGCAGCAACTCGAGCCAGTCGCGACGAGGTGCGAGATGCCAGGAGAGTCATGATTGTATCGACGGAACGATTACCTTCGGTAGTTACAAATATCGCACGAGGGGAGCGGAGAGCTGCACTGATCTTTTGACGACGGCAAGCTTGATGATTTATGCTTGCATTGGCAGCTTCCGAATCCATTCCAAAGGCCGATTCATATCTTTCATGACATCAACTCTGAGCTCTGAGCAGTGTTGTCAACGTTCTTTGTTGGTATTGACTTTCACTTTTGGCTTTGGCGCGTCAAGAAACAAAGATGAGAGGTGTCACCGACGCTTCTTTTTCGTCGGGTTCCCATCAAAGATGCTTCCCGCCAGATCTTGCGATTCGTGACTCATTCCGAGTACCGTGACCCAGCCCAGGTCAAAATATTCTATGGCGCAACAGAGGGAGTAGTTGGGACTTACTTATCCACGATTCCTACAATTCAAGCCAATATCGAATGTGGGAGTCTATGGTAATTGGTTATTACGTCCTCTCAGTTTCCCGTTTATCAGACCAAGCGGCCGTTCAATGTTAGTTCGGCGAACTAAATGATATCTTGGAAATGGTATCTTTAGCTATAATAGTAACCTTTGGCGAATGGAAGAAATAATAACCTACGGCAATGAAGGTATTGATGAGCTCCTTTGAGATTGGCCGAAATTCAGAGTTCCATCCGACAGGACATCCATCAACTTCCGACGACATGCCCATGACATGGTGAAACAAAAACCAAAAGTACTGCAAAAGCCCGCCTCTTGCTCTCCCTCTGGTAGGTTACAACACGACTCTACATGCCGTCGCGATAGTAGGTTGCCATTCTGATTGCAATCAAAGAGGCCCCTTGCGACAGGCAATCAATGCATTCTGGTTGAGTTCGTTCTCTAGTTCCCCAAATCGATGCGGTGATAGTGTATTTTGATTGGAAGCATAAAGAGTCGATGGCGTCAATTTGCACAAGTGCGAGTTGCAGTCCCAGGGCAAAAGTCCCATTACCAGTAGACACCAACATGGCTGAAGTAGGAGGACCACTCAGCCCCGCGTCGGTGACCTCGCCAAGCGGTCGGGGCGTCCTCAGCCCCCAGTCGACCCGCAGCGGCGTAGTAGGAGTAGAAGAGGAAAGCATGGCCGACTTCTCTTGCTCCATGTTCAGTCCAAAAAATTGGGGCTCGGGCGGCGGCAGTGGTGATGTAAATGATGAAATGGACATTCTCTCCGATAACGAACCCATGTCGCCGAAGTCCCCTTGCTCGTGTGACGGAGAGAGCGTACCTGTTAATCCAATGTCGCCCCATACACCCAACCCACTAGTTACTACAGGTGATGGAGGTGTTGGAGCTAACAACCTACGCGAATCCCCGGGCCATTCTGTAAGGTCCATACTGCCTGACAGTGAAGATGAGTCGAGTTTTGAGGAAAAGGACAAGGAGGAATCCAATGATGACAGCGAGGGTTGTACTGGAAAGAAAAAAGGCAAAAAGAAGAAGAGCAAAGATGAGAAAAAGAAGAAAGATAAGAAAAAGAAGGAGATGAAAGCAGTTGTTGAGAAGAAGCCAAAGAAGCATGTAGCCTTTGTTGAAAAGAATCCTACGCCCCTCTCACCTCCCATGTCACCAATGTCCAATTACACCGACTGCTCCAGCAGGATGTATGATCAGGGCGGCCAGTCGGAGTCTATGCTGAGTCCTCGGAACGATGATGAGGAGACCTTATCCCTCGAGGACAATGTTGCACCAGACTGGATGAGCAACAGTGATGTCAGTCATGACAGCGACAGTGATGAAGATGATGGGAGCAAGAAGCAAAGTCTCTTTTCCAAGGCCAAGAACCGGAAGCTCTTGGGCATTCATGCTCCTACACCCAAGACATCCCACACTGCCAACGTAGACGTCATCCCAGATGATGATTCTGAAGCTTCTATCATGGTGCTCATGAGATACATGGGTTGTACTCCTGTGGCCTACGGTGAAGGAGCACGGCCTCCCCGGACGCCTACGGGAAGGGAATTTGTCTTTGACAGCTTTGATGACGATGACAACTCCTTGTTGTCCGATGAAGAGTACGAGGAGGACTCACACGTCAGCCAACAGCAGGAGATCCTGACTTCGTGGACTATGAAAAACGAGGAGGTGGGAGTCGAGATGGGACTGGATGACTTGGTCCTCCAGAGTCCAATCAGTCCGAGAGCAGAACCAGAAAAACAACCGAAGAAAAAGAAGGGCAAGCTTGGTCTCACTGTGGATACCGCTGAGAAGAAGAAGAAAAAGAAGAAGGCCAAGAAGAAGAAGACTGAGGGCGATGATGAAGAGAATGTGGCAGTGGAATGTTATGTTGCCAGTCCAGGATCTGCCATGAGCCCTGGGATGGAGAGTCTGAGGTCCATGGCCAGCCCCAGATCCACCAGTGTTGCAAGTTTCAAACCATCCACTGTAGCAAGTCCCTATTCCGTTCTAACAAGTCCTGGAATTGCAGCTGCGAGTCCTGGCTCTGCCGTTGCAAGTTCTGTGGCAAGCCGGAAGTACTACACTGGCCCTGACGACCTCGTGAGCCGCATCAAGAGTCTACAACTTCCTAAAAGCCCTGCTGCTGGAGCTGTTGATGCCGGGGATGCTAATGTGCTCTCTGACGATGACCTGAAGGACTTTTTGGAGGGTAAGGCTGTGTCAACCAAGAAGAAGGCTTCTGCAGTTACAGCTGCACCATCAGTCACTGCTGCCAGCACCAAGAAGGAGATCTCAGGAGATAACGTTGAGACCCTTGCTCAGGAGAAAATTGCTCTTCTCAAGGCCAGGGCTGCTAGGGCACTTGAGATTTCGGCAGAAACAAGAGCGGGTACACCTAGATCAATCAAGGCTACCACACCCAGGTCTATGGACACTAAGACTGGTTCATTGCAGAACTCATCAGACCCTACGTCCAAATCGACCACCAAGAAGGGGGAGACAGATGCCAAACCATCCAAGAAAACCAGCAGCAAGGTCCCATCTGCAAAGAAGAGCACGTCTTCAGATCCGAGCAAAAAGAAGAAGAAAAAGAAGACGAAGAAGGTTGCTGCTGCTGCTGCTGCGTCAGCCAAGCAGCCACAGGATCAAGCTTGCGGAGCAGAAGGTCAACAGCAGCAAAGCCCATCCCCCACCTCTGCCAAATCAAAGAGTGGTGGGTCATCAACCAATTCACTGACAGCCTCAGCACCTAACTCTGTTGGAAGCCCCTTGAGTAAGAATAGCCTCAGTGGCCCTTGCAGCCCCACAAACGCTGTAGACTATGCCCCAAGCGATGAGAGAACACTGAAGGAGGTGGTCAAGTTAGAAGAATCTCCCTCCACACGTAGTGACAAGGAGAATGGGAGAGATGGCGACATTGAAGCGTCACAATCTGAACTTTCTACCGCATCCAAAAAGAAACCTCTGTCGATCAACACAGGAGCATCTGTTGTTGCTCCAGCAGGCGTTGGTCAACTCCTCACACCTGGCACAACTAAGTCTGTACAGGAAGTGGACGAACTCCTCTCCAAGACGCGTGAGTGGCTGGTACGACATAATGAGTCCCAACTCAGCAAGAAGAAACCATCCCAGGCCTCTACAGCCACTCCAAGTACTGTCGCCAAACCATTGCTCACCACTAAGTCATCGACTCCGTCTGCAGAGCGGAAGGTAATGGGAAATATCACATCCATGACAGTGCTGAAAAATGCAACAACACAACCATCACCTTCAACACCACGGTCTTTGGCAGAGCAAATGCTAAAGTCGAAGGGAATTACAATCGCACCTGGTGCCAGGGAATCACCCCTATCACTATTGTCGCCAGCTTCTTCATCAAATAGCACGGGGCCCAAGAAAACTATCATGGAACAACTGAATGAAATACGTGCAAAGCAACGCGAGCTTGAATTGCGACAAAAGAAGAAATCCGCTACTGCCAGTGCTTGAGAAGAAGCACGGGCGACCTTTTTGTAAGAGCGAATCAAATATATAGACATTGGGAAAGGAAACGAAGGTGATGGTGATAGAGACTGACCCCACCGGCTGTTACTGAATACGCAGAGGCGAAGAAGGCGGTCCAGAGCACAAAAATCATGTGTTGGTGCCACCTTCTTCTTTTACTACTTTGCTCTGTATTGATAGTTATTTATGTTATGTGTTCCATGGGGGGNTTGGTGCCACCTTCTTCTTTTACTACTTTGCTCTGTATTGATAGTTATTTATGTTATGTGTTCCATGGGGGGAGTGAAAACAAGAATATTTAACAGACAACTAACAAGTTACTACTAAAAGTTGATATGGCTCATTTTAAGTCAAGTAATATTGTACCACCATTCTACGGCCATATATTGTAAAAAATGATTATAATTTTCAACATGTTTCACCGCCATAATGAAGAAGCACTCCGTCTGTTCAAGTATAGTGCCAAAAAAACATCACGCTGTGTCCCATCACGACCATAAAGGACATTGTAGGAAGTATTTATATAAGTGGGTTTTCTTCTATCTGCAGGATAGGACGACAGCTGAGCTAATTGAAAAGAGAGCTACCTTGCAATCGAGATACAAACATTTGTGCTTACACTTGAAGGAGTATCAAGCTCAGCATTTCCAATAGATTGATGCGAGAAATATTCCAGAGAGTTGTGTTCGCAGTATCCACACAAGTAAGCTATCAATTTGCCCTGGCAAGCAATCTGAGGAAATATCCCTGCCCAACTGCGTTTGTTGCAATGTGCATTATTTACAATTTCAATTTCTTCCGTGTATTATGTCATTCCGCGAAGGATTTGCCACCATAGACTTATTCAAGCCAAACTGGATTGTTAAGTGCTGAACATTATTTCCACCGACCCACACGTTGCCACCAAGCTAATTGATCTCCCCAAACTTTTTTTGTGGGTTGATCTTCTGCTGATCTATCTGACTTTGGGCTGGTG
>JALLOX010000948.1:0-18446 GCA_036939695.1 Thalassiosira ordinaria
CGGAAATATTGAAGTGATGAATTTCCAAAGGCAAGGTAGTCCCACAAGTGGCCATTATCATCAATACTTCTTTCAATGCCATTCTCACCTGCCTCATCACCCACTTCTGTATTTCCAAAGGCAACAAACTGTAGAGCACCACGGTCTTCTCCGCTATCCTCATCTAGCTCAATATTATTCTCACACTGCCCGTTATCCTCATCTAACTCATTGTTGGCCCATCCACTGTCATCATGTAGCAGAGCATCACAGGTGACACCGTTGTTCTTGTCTAGCTCAGTATTATTCTCACCCTGCTCAATATTACTACAGCAATTGCTGCTACCAATCTGCGCTTCAATCTTCCTTGCTTCTATCTCATCTCTGCATTTCTGTGCTTCATCTCTGCATTTCTTATGACGGTACCTGAAGTTACGTGCTGACCTCATTTGTTGTTTCTCTGAGTCTTGGTTGTTAACAACATGGTTTCTATTGCAACGGAGGCAGTGTGACTGAATCGCATTGCAATTGGGGTTGGAACAAGTGAACGCTGCATAGTCATTAACAATATCTGACATAGTACAAATGTAGCGCGTGGAACATTTCTTGCAAGCCACCTCCTGTTGGTAGCCCATCTCCTCATCTATTGCCTGAGTAGCTCGCACAACCCGCTCGCTCATTGATGTTGGTTGCGAACTACTCAATGCCATGAAATAACCAAGAAGCATAAAAAAGAGAGCAATGACGGCGACACGCACAGAGGCCATACCACCTCTATTATCAACATCATCAGGGCGCGTGCCTTCTGGAATACCTCCTGAATCAACGCCATCGATGGACCCATACGCAAAAATAGGATATATCAGAAACCATATCAGAAACCCTAGAAGTGGATTGACAAACAAAGGTAGAAGGGACCGAACTGCTGTCACTGCTAGAACGAGTGCTGTCCCCGAGATAAACAATAACATTCCAGCTAGAACGAGTGCTATCCTCGAAAGAAACGACAACATTCGACTATCAACGATGCCACTCAAGGAGATGCCACCAGTAGCTTGAGCATCACAGAACAAACATAGAAGGGACCAAACTGCTATCACTGCTAGAACGAGTGCTGTCCCTGAGATAAACAATAACATTCCAGCTAGAACGAGTGCTATCTTTGAAAAAAACGACAACATTCGACTATCATTGCTGCCATTCAAGGAGATTTCACCAGCTTGAGCATCACAGCATTGGCATCTGTGGCGGCGTTTACGGCTCAACATGGCATTATGGTATTTGAGAGAGCCTGGGCAACATCTTCTGTAAGTACTGAGTGAATAAGCACCCGTGCACCCATCCACATGAAGCCCCTTTCCTAGCAATGAGGTATTGTGCCCCGTCATGATCAAGATTGCTTCGTAAAACAATGTTCATGTATCTATTTGTTTGAGTTTGTTATTATGTCATTTTGCTCTGGCAGCGGCATTATGATGTTATTGGTAATAGTTATCATCATCATTGTTCATGGCGGCTGCCACATTTTGGAGCGCAAAGACCCACGGCCACATGGTACCATGTGTAGGAGTACGAGCAGATGCCCATAGTATGGTTTATGTTCCTCCCATGAATATTAAAAGTCTCGTGTCATCACACCCAACAAAATATCCCAAAAAAACGTCATAGGAATGTCATAAGCAAGATTATCAAGAAGAAATAACTTTTGGCATAATAAACTTTCACCAACTTCCACATGGAATGGTAAATCTGCGCCAACTTCAACCAAACAAGCAAAATCATAAGAATGTCATTAAATGTAATAAAAAATCATGAGAAAATACCCTATGAACGCTAACAATCATCAACGACCCGGCCAAGTTATCTACATATGAGAATCGACCTATGTATCCTGATTTTTTAAATTATTTTTGGTACCAGGTCCTACATATTGTTCCTACGCAATGTGTACCATGGTACACATTAGCCTAATGTGTACCATGGTACACATTACTAACACATCAAAATACAAGAACATACACATCGGCGATGCATCTCCCACCCACATCACCCAACCCAGGCATGTTTGAGCATAACAAATCTTTTCTTAGAGACTCATAGCAGATGTTTGTATGCTGATTTGAAGTTCTAAAGGTCATTGGTCTAACTTTTACACCATCAAAGATTATGCGCACCATGGACCATGGTACACATTAGAAACAAGATAGGGGGTTATACTCGGCTAGGGAAAAATATGTTACTGGGATTTGAATATGCCCAAATTGGGACTTAGAGGGGGGGGAGGTAGAAATAGAATAGGAAAGATTAACTCTTCCCCGCCTGAAAAGGATGAAATCCTTCCATTTTATGGCAACCTACCATTCCCAATTTCGTCTCATAATTTTGGCTTCATAAAAATATGGAAGGTGCTTCCAGTCGGATGAAAACTTAGGATTTCATCCATTTTGTATAAAAAATTACTTGAGCACTGTCAGTTCCCAACACCATATTCCACAATGCTTTCCACTAAAAAAAAGTCAGCAAAAGAGTTCACCTCCCCAGGAGAACATTGAAGTCTGTTATTGAGGTACCTGTTGTGTATCTGTACAAGGGCAATGATTTGGTGACACCCAAGGACTTTAATTCTCCACATACCGAAGAACAGGAAAGAGGATCAAAACACTTTCATGCAGTCCACTATGCTGCAAAGTAGAAAATAAAAATTATTAAGTAGAACTTTTCAATTTAGGAACTGGTGATAGTATTCAAGTCATAGGCTTGGTAATTAATTGGCAGCTCACCGAGAGCGAAGCGACCGGCTAGCCGAGCGCCAGCCAGGCTAGTTAATACTATAGAATTGTATTTTGCTGAGATATTTGTAGGCTTGGAGTGAGCTTTTTTGCTTGAATATGATGTGCTGCAGTACTTTTGCCGGATACAAATACTTATTCCATGCCCCGGGTAACTTGAACGTAATAAAAGAATCCATTCTCTTCGATGAGAACATTGATGAGGCGATCACCCACATACATCATACCATCATCTTCGTTATCATCTTTCTCTGTCTTTGAGGGGCGTTGTTTTTCTCTCAGCACTTTTCGCCCGTAGTCAATGGCCTTATCCAAGCTCATCTTGGACAAGGGAGGGTTGGACAGTTGGGATGATACCAAGTTGTTGTTATTGCCGGAACAGCACGTAGTGTCTCCACCATCATACTCATCCGCGGCATTGTAGTCAACAGTGTAACCAAGGTCCTCAAGTGAGGCGATTGTGAGACTTGACAGTGGCATCAGACCAGGACTAAGAAAAGTTGTCATGAGTTCATTCCCAAGGCAATCCTCGTCCCAATTTACACCTAAAATAAGGTGGTAGAACAAACAAAGATGGAACTAAGTAAATGCAGGAGTCACGCAAAAAATATACAATCTGATGCAAACTTTACCTTGAGACCCAGGTCCAAAATCTTTTTCAACTGGTGGAGTACCAACGCAGTCCCAATCATTCTGCCATACACGTGTGGCCTGTTCCCCAAAATAATCCAAGGTCTCATTGACGACTAGGAACCGCCAAAGGGTACCAAAGCCAACTACACTTCCCATCTAAACCATGAGAAGAAGCCCAGTTCAGATGATAAGTATCAAATTTTGGATAGACTGGAGACAAGTATGGTATCAATGAAATGCAACTACAGGAACACTCACCGCTTGTTTGACAGCATTCTCCCATATGTTCTCTCCAACCATCATTTGAACGTCAGTTATATCAAACACCATCTGTCCAGTAGTGGTTTGAATACCCTGCAGGTTACCAAAATCATCACGCAATACACGCACCCAAAGGGGACCTGCCTGACCCAATATTCCTCCAGGACCATCAATATCCCCGTCAAGACCACAAATATGCAGGTCATCAATGATAGCAGGTGGACTGTTTGTACAAGGACTCGAGTCAGATATAGAAGAGAGACGTCTTGGCGTCAAATCACCAGTAATGACCTCCATCCATTTGTCTCGAGCGATAATATATGCATTGACATTTGCTGGATCAAGCATTTCAACGGAAAGATCTATTTTGTATTTGGTGGTGTCCTCTACTCCAAAGTCGTCATTCTGGAGGCATGTGTAGCCAGGGACACAGTTGGGAGAAGGAATCATTGCACCAGAATCACATTGGCCCAACCGTGCATTTGCTGATATGCCATCATCTGTAAGAGTCAACTCAAAACTACCAGTTCGACCCCCAAAACCCAGAACCATGATGAGATATTCCTGGCCATTGATTGAGGGCCATGAATATTGGGTTGTAAAACCAGAGCAGCCACTAGAATCATCATTTCCTCCAATGCAATAGTTAGAATAGTCGTTGCAGTTACAATAAACAACAATCTTTGTGTCAAAATCAGCGGCGTTGCATGTAGAGGCAGTCAAAGTGTTACCAGTTCCAATGATCCGATACCATGCAACATTTGAGCTTTCAGTGATGCTTATTCCGCAAAACCCAGCACTAACTATAGGGCCTCCTACATTGGTTCCTGGAGTAGTAGTATCTATTCCAATGATATTTTCATCAGAGACATCTGAAGTAGGACAGGCTGCAGACAATGGTAGGTATTAGTTGTTATTAGTGCGATAGATATCATTGAAAAAGATATTACCATATCATATACGCACCAGTAGGCATGGGTGAGGGAAACTGGGTAGTGGTAGGCATGGAGGTTTGTAGCAGCGATGGAAAGTGTGTAGTAGGAAGTCTTGTCGGATTGGGTGTGGGGCTGTGAATTCAATGAAATTGAGTGAAAGTGAGTATTAACAGAAGTACAGATGAAGTAAAAGCAGTCATAGCCATGAATACATGCCATTGATGAGTAAGAGGAGAGCAGTGGCATAAAGAAAAACTTGCCTAAGGGTAGGGAGTGAGGCCCCACATTGGTCTAACAATGCGTTTGCTGGGATGCCATCATCTGTAAGAGCCAAATCGAACCCCCCAGTTTGGCCCCTGTAACCAAATACCATAATGAGATATTCTTGGTCATTTATTGAGGGCCAAGAGTACCGCGAGGTAAAACCAGAGCAGCCACTAGAATCATCGTTTCCTCCAATGCAAAAGTTCGAATATTCATTGCAGTTACAATAAACAACAATCTTTGAGTCAAAATCAGCAGCGTTGCATGTAGAGGCAGTCAAAGTATTGCCAGTGCCAACAACCCGATACCATGCAACATTTGAGCCATCTGTGATGTAAGTATCACAGAATTCTGTTCCATTTATGACTGGGCCTCCTACATTTGTTCCTGTCGTCAAAGTATTTACCTCGATCTGAATTGCATCAGGGGCATCTGATGCTGGACAGGCTACGGGTATGGTTTAGAGTATGGATGTGAGAAAAATTATAGTTCCAAGAGAAATGTGATCATTTACATACTCACAATTAGGAATGGAGGTTGTAGAAGGAAGTCTTGTCGGTCTTGGTGTGGGACTGTGAATTTGTTAGAATAGATTGAATGTGAGTCAGCAGAAGGCATTAACAGTCAGAGTGGTTGTAGCCATGGATGCATACAATTTAGGCAGAGTATCAGCAGTAGAGTACTGTAAAACCAACTACTTGCCTGAGTGTAGGAAGTGGAGTTGCCTCCGGGTCGCATTGCCCAAACGGTGCATTTGCTGGGATGCCATCATCTGTAAGAGCCAAATCGAACACCCCAGTTTGACTCGCGAAACCTACAACCATGACTAGATATTCTTGGCCATTAATTGAGGGCCAAGAATAACGTGTGGTAAAACCAGAGCAGCCAATGGAATCATCATTTCCTCCAATGCAAAAGTTCGAATATTCATTGCAATTGCAAAATACAACAATCTTTGTGTCAAAGTTGGCAGTGTTACAGGTGGAGGCAGTCAGAGTATTGCCGGTACCAATGATCCGATACCATGCAACATTTGAGCCATCAGTTATGCTTGTTCCACAGAATCCTGTGGTAACTGCAGGGCCTCCTACATTGGTTCCTGGGATTGTAGCGTCTACATCGATCTGAGTTGCTTCAGGAACATCTGAAGCCAGACAGACTGTGGATTGGATGGTAGGGAGTAGATGTCAATTTGATTCATAGCTTTGCGAGAGATATCATCATTTCATACACTCACCAGTAGGCATTGGGGTTTGCAACGAAGATGGCAAGAAGGTTGTGGGAAGTCTTGTATACGATATTGATTTTTTGAATTGGAAGGTGCAAGACAAATCCGCATCAGTAAGCTACTGATCAACAATGAAGGTACCTTGAAAAGATATAAATATTGATATACTCACAGAGAAAATGGTGCGGGACTCAATGTGGTTGATATCGGGGCTGGCGTTGGCATGCTAGTAATCACTTCTACAATCCCTTCACCGAATGCAAATTTGGAAAAAAATCCGTTAACAATGTCATCACATCGAGATCCACACTCAATAAGGACTTCACGCAAGATTTCCTCAAAGCCTCTATTTATCCATTTTTGGATCATATATGATGTCACATCTTGGTACATTGTTGTTGTGTTAGTCAATTCCTCACAGCTGATAGAGCCGCACAGCTCGTCAAGGACTATTTCATACTGAAATCTGAGGAAATCTGGAGGCAGTGTTGGAAACATCGTTGGCAAGCCTGCTTTCTCTTCTTCCAAGTCTTGCAACCCTTTGTGTGCTTCGTCAATCTCGTAATCATCATAAATATCCTTGGCAACATTAGCACCCCTTATCTCCGTAACATCAGGGTACTCATCCTCTTTATCAACATCATCTGCATTGACTGACTCGATACTTGTAATCCTTACATCATTCACACTCTGCCCCTCACTCAAGCCGCCTTCAGCTACCTTTTTGACTGCAGTAGCCAAAACCGCTGAGGATTGAATGGCAGGGAATAGCTGTTAGTGCAATTGATAGCTTTGAGACGAAAAATATGATTCATACATACGCACCAGGAAGAGATACACCATAATCACATTGGCCTAACGGTGCATTTGCTGGGATGCCATCATCTGTAAGAGTCAACTCAAATCTACCAGTTTTTCGTTTGTAACCAAATACCATGATCAGATATTCTTGGCCATTGATTGAGGGCCAAGAATATCGTGTGGTGTAATCAGAGCAGCCACTAGAATCATCATTCCCTCCAACACAATAATTGGAAGGGTCGATGCAGTTACAATAAACAACCATCTTTGTGTCAAAATCAGCATTGTTGCATGTTGATGCAGTCAAAGTATTGCCAGTGCCAACAACGCGATACCATGCAACATTTGAGTGGTTAGGAATACTTGTTCCGCAGTACCCTGTGGTAACTTTTGGACCTCCTACATTAGTTCCTCTAGTCGTAGTGTCTACCTCAATCTGAATTGCATTGACATTTGAAGCAGGGCAGGCTGAGGGATTGATATTACACAATAGCTGTTAGTTCAGTTCATAGCTCAAATAGAGATGTTATTATTCACATCTACTCACCAGTGGGCGCGAAGGTAGTAGAAGGACCTTTTGTTGGTTCGTATGTTGGAATGCCCACTTTTTCCATGCCTGCGTCAGTAGTCTCGGCAGCGTTCAATCCATGCAATCTCTGTCTTTCTGCATTATCTTCAGAATTGCCGACAGGAAGCTCTTCTAGGTAAAAACTGGAAGGTATAGTCATTTGAATACAAGGCTCAAGCATGATGGTGGGTGCAGATGTGGGTTCATTAGACGGGGGAAATGAAGGGGGCATCTCAGGAGAAGTAGTAGGGGGATTTATGGACGGTGATGATGTGCGATCTGTGGTTGTTGGACTGGACGAGGGTGATGGAGTGCTGTTGGTTGTAGGAGAAGTTGGATTGGCTGTTGGGCGTGGAGTAGGTTTCATAGTCCTGTGTTTCGTAAACAGAAGAGGCAGGAAATCATTCTTTTTAGAACAAAAGCAATAGCAAGCCTAGTCTGCATCCATCAGTTGTCAATTCCCGCATTGCCTTTGGAGAACGAAATGTTGTACTCACGGTAAATTTGTGGGAATGAAAGTGGCAGGTGTTGGAGCTGATGTTGGCATGCTAGTAATAACTTCCACAATCCCCTCGCCGAATGTTACACTGGCAACAGTTGCAACAACAAGGTCACTGCAGCCTTCGCCGCATTCCACTAGGTTTTCTTGCAAGACTGCAGTAAAGCCTCTGTTATAAACTTCCTGGCTCATATGTGTTGTGACAGTGGAGTACATTGTTGAGGTGAGAGCCAACTCCTCGCATCTGATAACACCACACAATTCATTGAGGACTAAATCATACTGAACCAATTTGAAGTAATCAACATCATCCGCACTGACTGTTTCAATACTTTTGATTCTAACATCATTCACACTCTGTCCTTCACCCAGGCCACCTTCTGCTACCTCTTTGATGGTTGCACTCAATACCATCAGTGCATCTGAGACTGAGTACATCGTTAGAAAGTGCGCTGGCAAGCTCAAGTATTCCCCTTCCTTGTCAATGGTCTTCATCTCATATGATTCTTGCAACCTCCGTCTTGCTGCATCATCTTCATAATCATCAACAGCAAAATCTTGTAAGTATAAGCCAGAAGGTATGGTCATTTGAATACGAGCCTCGAGAATGTTTGTGGGTTTATTAGTTGGGACAATTGGAGCAGATGGTGTTGGTCCTAGGGTTTGATTTGGTTTTCCCCGCTTGCTGGATTTTGATTCCTTTTGGGACTTTGGTTCTTTACTTGCCTTCCCAGCTGTAGCCGATTTCCCCACCTTGCTGGATTTTGGTTTTGGCTTCTTTTGGGACTTGGAATTTTTACTTGCCTTTCCGGCCATAGGTTTCATATCAATATGAGGACTCGGGCTTATTTGAGGAGACAAACTCATGTAAGGACTCAGACTCATCATGTAAGGACTCGGACTCAAAGGACTCCGACTCATACGAGGACTTAAACTAATCTTGTGAGGTCTCAGCCTCTTCCTCTCTTCGTCTTTAACTTCATTGTTACGTCCATCGTACTGCTCTCCTTTTTGCAGTTGTTGTTTATCATCTTTACCTTCAAGGAAAGCCTCTGCCTCTCCAGAGGATCTACCAAGGAGATATAACAAAATGCTGACTGATAAGTACTTCATGGCTAGAGAGAACGTCGCTATTTTCAGCTACTGCCATGAGTTGAGAAAAATACCCTCGTCTGCTTTGCCGACAATTGCGGAGATGGGAACTTAGGCACACGCACACATTGTCATCAGACAATGCATGGGGAGATTCATAAACTAATTGCGCCTGATGGTCTTCAAAGATCTATGGAGATTGATTAATCGACAACATGGGAAGACAGCCTGACAACAACGAGCGGGTCTGATGCGGGAAAGAGTTCAATTTGAAGCAGAAATATTGCATATGTCAATATAATAAAGATGATGCATGCCCCTTGATATTTTTTTGTGCCGCCCAAGTGAGTCTGCCAGTAACGAAGGGCTGATTTGCAAAGGATTGCGTTGTCAAGAGGTGACAAAGATGATAGGAGGGGGTTTTATTCCGAACTGAGTAGTGCCCTACAAACTAACCAGCAACGAACGGAACAAAATCAAATGAGAGACTGCCTACGGGTACCTGAAACAAAGAGCACGTTGGACTTCGACCCACCCACGCCCACGCTTGGAGCTGCCACTTTATTTTCTGCGGCACAATGCAACTACACCTCTTTTTTTTCGTGGTACAAAGATGTTGAAGTTGAAACGGAAGAGCACAGAGCAAGCAAGATAGAACAGCGTTGTCGCTGCTCTTCACTGATTTAACAAGCTTCTCTTCATTGCCTCGATCGTGAGAAGGTACAGAGAATAGGTCTCTTGATCTTGAGAGAGAGTAAAAGATACACAGCTATGTAGCACACAGGAGCACCATCTACTACTGCAACCACACAGAACTGCCCAGCTTTCCCCTGGGAACTGCCAGAACTGCCCCTGTTGTGATATCACGTACTCTATGTAGGAATTGATAGTACACGCCCACCAGCCCGCCCAATGAACCTCTAGGATAACCTCGGGATTTCCCAGTCTCTCGGACAATATTAACCCTTTATCATAATCGACACAGCAAAACCAACTGCAGCTCTTTTTTGCAATATCCCTTTGCCGTCAAAACCAGATTTAGCTTTTCGCTTGCTTCGTGCTAGAGAGGCAAGTCATTTTTAAAATGCTTGAAGAGGTTTTTCGAACCACATAGAGTCCCCGCACCGCAAGCCACCGAAGCTCAGACTTTAAAATAGAGCGGTACTAGCGAAAAATGCAAGTGAGGCGGTTTCTGCAACTCCTCGCACTGTAATGCAGAGCGTTGCTCATCCAGCTGCCCTATTTCTAGGGCTAGGGCAGCCCATAATCCACTTGCACCTGATCTTCACTTTCTAGGGCAATTGATATCAACAAATAACTATTTTTAATCCCCACTATCAATAAACTAAACTTCACTACCGTCATCATCACCATCCTTTTCATCATTGTTATCCTCCTCATCAATATCTTCTTCTTCGTCATCGTCCAATACCACAGTTGTTCCACCCTTTTTGCCCATGACGGCTATCCTCTCCTTTTTCTCTTCGTCGTCCCCATTAAAAATAGGCCTGTTACGGGGAAACATCTCCTTGTAAATCTTCTTCTCCAAATCCAAAAACTCCTTCGAATCCCGTTCTTCTTTTTCCTCCCAATCATTTGCCTTCCAGCGTTTCAAATAAAGCTCGACTACATCATCAACATGGTGATAAATACGCCCCAGGCGATGTTTTGCAATGGCAAGACGCTCATACAAGCGGATATTCATCTGGGCACGCCTCGGATCAGCCACCATATCAGCCTGATTAAAAAATCCTTCACAATCCACCTCAGCACTAACATGGCTACCGAGTGCTCCTCTGACAACAAGCCCAATCCCTGGAAATGTATTCTGGTGTTCAACCAGATATTTGATTAGATCATAATGACCCTTGTCATTCATGTAGTCGGCGTGATTGCGACCACCAGGAAGGTTCCTCCCCTTCTTCAATACCTTGCCGATGGAATAAACTGGCTCCTTCTTCGGGTCACCTTCGTCTGTATAAGCACCCAGTGTCATCGTGGGCTTCATACTCCTTGGCAAATAGTGAGCCTCCATGTATGTTAGGTACAATTCATATTCCTGTTCGCCCTTCAATCTCGGGGACTTCTTCCTGTCAAGTAGACCCTTGTTAGACCACTCGTTGACGAACACATCCTCCTCATCCACTAGTTCTCCAACGTCAGTCTTGTCCTCATAGTAGTGCTGAATTCGAGTGATAAGCTGCTCATAGCAGTGATCATACTGCTCGCGTGTTAGGAGTCCAGATGCGACAATTCGTTCCTTCGTCTGATACAAAGGATTAAGCAGCACCCCAATACCTTTCACTTCATGGACTTTCCTGGAGTGCTCAAGCCCTGCCATGAAAGGTGCGGTGATGTCCGTATCCAATGCCGCCGAACCAGTCTTGTTGAGAGTATTCACTCGAGAAAAATACCCAAGCCGAACACCAAGAATCCGACCAGCCGACCTACGGCAAATACGGATTTCATCAATCATGTCATGCTCTTCTAGCTCCCCATAGACCTCATTAGTCCAGTCATTATCTGGTAACATGAAGTCATTCTGAATTACTAGCTCATTTAACCTACGTTTCTGGAGAAATGGAGACATAGAAAAATAACGTTATGGTTAGCTTCAATGACAAGTAACAAGCATCTGTTAAAATAAACTACTCACAGTCAAATCTGCACCACCACGATTGCCCATTTTTAGCGACAAGTTTTCATGCATCCTAAAAAATGGTGCAGACAATTCTTCAATACAATGCCGCCCCCAGAACAATTCTTCGTGTGCTACACTGTTCGTTGATTGGGCCCTCTTAAGATATACCATCAGCGGAAATGTTGCACCCTCATACTGACGAAGGGTGTCCCATTCAACGGGAGTGATGATACTAGCTCTTTCATCAGTCGCCTCCTCCTCATCTTCATCTCGGCGTGTCTGGTCTTCTACACCTCCTACCACTGTAATCCGCTCTAATGCCGTCTCGACATCGTGCTGGTTAACTACAGCACAAGAGACCTCCTTCCCTGTGGAACCCCAGCGCGTCTTGCAGGCATAAGAGATGGCTACGGTTTTCTCACGTTCATGTTCCTCTTGGACATGGTTGTACACATTCTTGTGAGCCTTTTTGGTGCTCAAACGCGTGCACCAGTGGTGATTTTTCTTCAGGATTGCGCCCATTGTTGGGTTCAAATTGATTTTATGCACGCTGGTCCCAGAAGATTGGGCAGAAGTAGTGTTGATGCTGTGAGCGTCGCATGTCCCAGCCACAATCTTGAAGGAACGAGAGCCCCTCGTATTCCACTCCAAAACCTCGACGGAAGCGCCAGCATTAGCTGCCCCATCAACAGTGTGCGACGAGATGTACTCTGGCAAAATTCCTACATTGCCATGCATGTCAACAAGCCAAGAACCAATGTTTTCCCCGGTCTTGGCGTCGGGGAAGTTGGTCAAGCTCAGACATGCCTGGACACGATGATGCGTGCCTGCCTTCTTGACAAGGAGTTCATCGGCGAGGCACTTCTTATTCTTGTCCGGCTTCATGATGCGCTTCCTCGTGGTGTTTGATATGGCTAGGAAAGATCCATTTGTGAATGAATATCCAAGAGCTATGAAGTTAGCCATACTAGCGCCAAAAGACAGTTTCCAAGTGCGGTGATGCCAGAAGTCGGACGTTGAAGATACGAAGGTCTTCTTGTACTCAAGAGAACCCTCAAGCATGAAATTATGAATCTTTGGGCATTGCATAACAGTTGAGATTAGTTTTTCCCATACACAAACAAAAGCAAGATACATAAAAAAGAACCACATTTACCTCACTGTTCCCAACATCACAAATGCATCGTAGTAATCTTGCCAGCTTCAGAGGATAGACTGGACGATGTCCCGGGCGCAATCCTTGTAAATAATTGTGCACGTAGGGATTCTGGAAGAAATTGGCTCCAATCCCGGTACTAGCAATAAGCATGGCCTCTCGGGTGTGATGGAGTAGCCGTTCCTCAAAATCAAAGAAATCTCCACCATCCATACACCTCGGGATCTTGCTCTTCTGGTTGCGCATGTCAAGAACAAATTGTGCTCTTTTGGAAGCAGTAGCATGTAGTGCAATTGGGGCCTTTTTCGCAGTAGCAATCGACTTCAGCTTCCTAGTAAATACTCCAGTCTGCCAAGTGGGTGGAAGTCCCGCTTTGGATGCAACATTAATGTGCTGATTGAACTTGAAGTGCTTGGCGTCAAAGTCCTTATGTTTCCATTCTCGGGTTTTGTTCCCTGAATCAGTTGTTCTACAAAAAACAAAAAATAAAGTTGATAAGAGTACAAATCCTTGGGCAATTGAAATAAGACAGAATCAATTGGACGTACCCTGTTTCTCCTGTGAGTTCGAAAATACACTCAATGACGGCCTGTCCCATCCATCCCCTATCAGATTGGTCAGCTGCCTCCTCGAGGTCCAGAGTGTCAACTTCCTCACTCTTTCCCTCCTTCTCCTTCAGAACTGCTTTTGTGGCAGCCTCTTTCTTACTCGCCTTATCCAATACCTCAGCAAACTTAGTGTTGAACAATTTGATTCCCTTGCCAACAGTTTCCGCAGCCACCATTGGAAGTTCCTCTCTTTCACCGTCATCGTCATTCACCCAAGTATCCCCTCCTTTGTGGATCATCCGATCTTGGTAGGTGCAGGTGAATGTCTTAGTGGGCTTTGCCTTGTATCCAGTCACCTCATAGTGAAAGAGCATCCCTTCCAAACCTTCAGGAACACCATTTGTGAAGATGTCACCACTCAGTAGCACATCTTTCCTCACCCACCCCGCTTCCTTCTCATACCTCTTGACCCAGCTGTCCATAATTGAGTTCTCATTACCCTTCCCTTTTGTCTTGCCCTTTTTCCCATTCCCCGTCTTGGCTTTCTTGCGGTCGGGGGACCCTCCATCTTTTTTGCTACCCTTATTACGTCGGGGAATTGGTGGCATGGTAGTGAAGATGGCTAGATTATAAACTATCAATTCTGTATGAATTCATGGCCAAAACAAGAAGGATTGTGAGTTTCTATGCAAATGAACAACAACATCATCAACAGAATTATTTTCGCCCTTACCCACGGCGGCGGCAATACCGAATCTTGCACTCTTTTCACTAGATGGAATCCAGCTCAGTCAGTTTTCATGGAATTGCCGAGAGATTTGATCCTGTATTGGTTGACATGGCAAACAAGCATGTTTGTGAGTTTCAAGGCCAAAAATGANATCTTCATCTCGGCGTGTCTGGTCTTCTACACCTCCTACCACTGTAATCCGCTCTAATGCCGTCTCGACATCATGCTTGCCTAAATTATTTTTCGGCTCCTACTCTTAAAACACAAAGACGGCAAGATCCCCCCCTATAAAAATTGGACAGGAGAGAGTAGGTGATGTATACATGGATTTGTGAGGGTCTAAACATGATTGAATTATGGCAAAAAATAAAATAACATGGCCTCACCTTATTTGGTAATTCCAATGTCTAAATTATTTAGCAGAACACCTGCTGAATATTCGGCCCGTGCACCAGCTCCCGTCCTCTCCTGCGGTTGGGGGCCTGCTTAAGTGATAATGACGGGATTGTGAGTGTTTTTCCATGGTTCAAGTGATTGAAAAGGTTAAATTCCATGGCCTCACCTTGTGGATACGGATCTGTGACGATTTGATCGATGGATGCGGCTCTGTGGAAATGGGCCGGTCGTCAGCGGCCACGCGATGCGGTCACGTTTCGGCGGTCCGGATCGCTTGCCGGGAGTGTTAAGAACACTCCCTTCAAGTCTCGCGCCTTGATCTCCGCTGTTGGAGATGGGGGAGACAATCTCACGGCTATGGTGATGCGGCCACCATGGTCTATCTAGTTGTTTCTGTTGTCTTTAGGTCCGGATCGCTTGCCGGGAGTGTTAAGAACACTCCCTTCAAGTCTCGCGCCTTAATCTCCGCTATTGGAGACGTGGGAGATACTCACGGCTATGACGATGCGGCCACCATGGTCGTGCTAGTTGTTTCTGTTGTCTTGGTTGTTGTTGTGTGTGCTGCGCGGTGACGGCAGCCGTTGGGTGGAGATCGCGCGAGCTCGAGATCGTGAGATCGTGATGGCGGAGCTCGCGCACAACGGTTTCACAGTGTTTTAGCTTGTGATTTTGTGGCTAACTAATGTCTGGCCGTAGGTACGATGGCCAGACCGTGCCCTAGATCAGCCCCTACTTTTAGGGCATTGGCTAGGGCGTTGCCCATTTGCACTGGATTTCAATAGTGCAGGGCGCTGTCTAATGCACAGGGCGCTAGGGCGCCACATAAACACTGCCCTAGCAGCGCTCTGGCACTTGCCGTTTAGGGCGCCCTAGCGGGGACTGATCTATTTTGAAGTCTGTTAACTCTCACAAGGATCATTGAAGCCTACATACAACAAATGGTCTATCAATCATCCCATTTGCTTTTCATGTATCTCTGGCACAAACACGAACTGCCGATGGAAAATGCCAAAAATTCACTGAAGGCTACATATTAATTAGAAACTGCTAATGACAGTATTTCATCTAAGACTGGTTTTATTTTTACGTGGATTGCTGAGGCCCAAAGCGAGGCCCGCGCGCCACGAATTCCCACCTACGATAAATGTAGCCATTACCTTAGAAAAAAGGCACGTACAGTTGAGTCATTGGGATTTGCAACCTAATTTGATCTAGTTTTTAGCGTTGTGTGCCACACACAAGACCCACAATGAAACACGAGCGACAAGATCAAGTCTGTTATATAAGTATTGAATATGGTCACTGTAGCTTTGTCTGATCTAATTTTTAGGTTAGCTTACATTTTTTCTTGAAGACAGTTGCTTGAGCTGCTGCCAGCTCACGTTCTCAGCAAATGGCAATAGCCGTTATGGCATCTAATGATAGAATTAGAAACTACCCCTAAGCTAAATGAATTGATTCTATAATAAACAATGATAATCTAGCTCTGTTTTATTTTATTCATACTCTAACGTTATAATTTATGTACAAACGCAAGCACGATGTTGATGACGGCGTCGAATCATGTTGCCATGTTCGATGGTAATATCCATCATCTTCCTGCCATGGATATTGAACGAAAAGCCCATACGTCCTGTACGGACATCTTGGGCTTTCCATTAACCCCTGTGGTTGGGGTGGGGGGATAAGAACTCGTTGCATAGGGGCCCCGCGCGGCCGCCATGGCTTTTGATTTTGAGTGCTGCGGCTGTCATCTTTCGTTTTTGTTGTGTTCGTGTGTTTTGCATTGTTTAGCTACCCCATACAATACACAAATGCATCGTTGCTTTCAGCATAAACTAATGCCTCCCCTTTACAAAACAATTGCAAGGTCTGCACTCATCGAATAGCTGAGGATGAGAAATGTGCTCAAGCTCAATCAACATAGTATGAGGGTTGAGCACATGTCTCAACTTTAATGTGGGATGTACTTCTTGGGCGTCCACATTGATCGCAAAAAATGATTAGGAAGGGTGATAATTTGGTGTTGATATTGCACAATTTCTATGTAGAGTTTTTGGTCTTGAAAAGGAGGGGTGAGCGCACGGGTGAGCTTAGTGCTCAGTACACTGGGGTGATCCACATAGGATGAAAACTAGTCCTGAGGCATTCACATTCACTGTCAACTGAGTTGACAGTGAGTTTTCTGTAGACCTTGTACTAGAGTCTGCAGCAACTGGCAAGTCAGTTGATGGTGCAGTTTGTAATAGAGATATAGCTCATGGCATGAGCTGTCACAGGATAGTCAGTTTGTCATGCTGTATTTTTAATCACTAGCCATGATGGAAACCCGTGGTTGGGCAGCTCAGGGGTTGTCTTGCAACAAAATGCTAGGTCTCTATGGAGAGGAGGCCTATTCCTTAAAGGCTCAGAACAAGACAGTTTACCTATTGGTGTCAGCTCCAGGATAACCTAAATTTGTTTTCATCTTTTAGAGTTACCAGTGTTACAAGTTGTTACAATGGGCTCGTGGGCAAACCCAGACAACTGTAAGGTCTCTGTATGACCCCTGAGCTACTGGCCAGGCTGTCTTCGCAAAGCCATCTTGATCATATCCGTTTAGATTCTACGTTGTCCGTTTAGAAAACCAAGGCTTCTCTGAATCCTTCCCCGACAACATTGGCCACAAAATCCACCCCCGAAACACAGGCAAAAAACAACACCATCCAGTAGCCAGTAGCCAGCGGAATGATAGAAAGGGAGCCGTTCGATATGAATAGATGATCTTCCCAGGATTAACATGGCAGATGGCACTGCTGATGCAAAAGCCTCATCTGGAGATTTGTTCCTGCGGATAGGTGCCCAGTGCCTCTGTTGATAGGTATTAGATACATAAGAGCAAGAGCATCTCAGCAAAGAAAGTGTGGGATAGCAAATGCTTAACAATCTACTATTGTACTATCAGCGACTGCACTATTCATCAATAATCGCAGCAAATTATACTACGTCAAAAACAATATATTCAACCATGAGAGTCCTCCCGCTGATAATACTGCTACTCGTATCGACAGACGGGACGCAGCATGAGGCACAGTTGCATCCGCCGCAGTCGGCAGGAGAGAGCTCGGATGCAGCGGCTAAAGCACCACGTCTGTTCGAAGAAAAAAAAACAATGTCAGATCCAGCATATCAGATGAATCTTGATGATGATGTCCAGTCGATATGGCAAGGTGACACTGCTGGTGAAGAAGAGGCTGAATTGCTACCGCAAATCCTTTCAGAGGGAGAGGATATGATGGAAATTTTCGACGATATGAGCGATACGAGATATAGTAGTGACTTCATCTCATTCTCAGATGATCAGCTCAAATATGGCAGTGGATATGATGAGGTCGGACCTGGACTGGTATTTACGACCAATCTTGCATTCACTGCAGAGGAACAACAAGAGGGAGCAGACACAGAAGCAAGAGGACGGCGGCATCTTCTGTTACAGCGAAAGAAAAGGCGTATGTTGAAAGGCAAGGAGCACCATAGAATTGAAAGGAATAAGGCCACAACTGATGCTAGTGGTGTGGAGGCTGTTGAGAAAGCAATGAATGGTCCGAACATGAGAACGGGAGACGTCAAAATTGAAGCCATCAATAGTTTAGTTGCCAGATCTACCAGGGGTAAATCCGGGCGTATTGCAGAGACTAGGCAAAGCAATATCAGTTCCGAATCAGGCAGTGGTGGTAGTGGATCCGATGAAATCAGTTCTGGCTTGACATTTGATACGGCAGCCACATACCAGCCCACACGACCTCCCAGTGGTGTTTGGGAAGAGACAGATTTCAAAATGACTACAACTACGGAGGCTACGGCGACACTGTTGCCGTTCACTACAACAACCATGCCACCCGATAATGATTTGTCTCTAGAAGAAATTCAGCAAGTTATAGATGACA
>JALLOX010000951.1:0-12696 GCA_036939695.1 Thalassiosira ordinaria
CTCCATCTCATCGAGTGCAGTCAGGGTAAATTTAGAAGCCAGATTGTACTTTCTGACAGTGCCATCATCAGGGAGTCCAATGATAGCCTCAGAGCCAATCATGCTTCCGTCTTCGGATACTGCTAGAGCTACCCATGCATCGTGTGCAACCTCCAAACGGGCGCATAGTAGTCCATTATTTGCAACAGGAGGGAAAGACGGTACAACGGCGTAGAATAATGTAGCGTCGTCATCCAAAACTTCCATAGCATCAAGAGTGTCCGGACAAGATTGGACCTTTTCAATAGCAGCTCCTTCAGTTTCTGTCATCTCAGGAAGGATAGCTGGACCAGGCTCGGGCAAAAAGATTGATTGAGAAGCCTCCTCTTTCAGACAGCATACGACTTGTCTTGTCAAACTATCCAGCTCCTCTTTCTCAACAACACCGCTACCGTCGCTTTGCAGCGCGCTCCACGGAATATTTTTCTTGAGGCTGCACGTCTCTGCGCCACTAAAGAGTTCTCCAGGTTGAGAGGAAGTCGATGATAATTGCACCCAATGATCTTCATTATCAGTATTTGGGTTCGCTGTAATGCTCACAGACTTATCTACCATTTGTATTGATGGTGGTATAACAGGGACCCAGCTCTCTCCTCCTTCATCATCGTGTCCGCTAATAGGTATGCCTTCCTCACCCTCGGGGCAAATGGCCAAGTATGGACATAGACCATATGAATCGGAGATAGCGGTGCAAAACTCGACAGCTTCATCGTGACTCGTGCCGGTCCATCCAGAGTTGCGATCGTACCATCTTGGTTGATACTTTTGGGCCACTATCTGGTAGATGCTTACTTCGGTGACTATTGGTAAGGAAGGAGGAGGAGGCAGAGAAAGACCATCCTCAAGATTCTCTGTGAAAAGACCACCTTCATCTTCTACTTCAACAGAAATGGGCTGAGCAGTGATGGAGGGTGGCGTCTCCTCGGGACCAGCCATAACGGGTGGAATGCTCGAGAGTTGCTCAGCAATGGGGATGGTTGGCAGATTCTGTAAGTTTCGTCGATCTTCAGCTGTTGCGCTAGTACGAGCAGAGTTCCTTCTGCTCTTGTAGACCGAGCGTGTTCGCAGACGCTTCGTATCCGAGGAGGCAGGAGTGGCCATAACTTCTCCTCTCTCCACAAGGAAGAGGGCGGAAAGGACGGTGATGGCCGCATAGAGCTTCATCTTCCTTTTTATACAATACAATGAACTGATTCTAGAGACTCGGATAGGCTTCATTCGACATGGATGTGCCTCTGAAGAGTGGCGATTGTTACAGAACAGCTGCTCTTCTTCAAAAAAGATATGCCAAGGGAATATGAAGTGAATGAAGATGTTGGACGAGGTTTTTTAAGAGTAATCGTTGTGAAGTGGGCGAGATTGGAGGATCAACCTATGTACAGCTGGCGATCCAGGTGACACAAATAAATCTAGAACTTGAAGGAGCCCAAATCAATCAATGAACGATTGATGGAAGATGTACTCCAAGTATTTCTCACATCATCTCTCCCTCTGACCAAAAACAAACTACACGTTCTGCCTTCTGCCTCTCTAGGCTGCTACTTGTGCATCCGCTGGCTCCCGCCCTGTCGTGCCACCGATGGCAACAATGTCGGTTGACACCAAACATGCACCCATAGAGAGCCACTACGCAGTGAAGTCAATTCAGCTGTTCATCTGGCTGCAGCGCCTCTATCTCGCTCTCTCTTTGGATCATCCATTGCATCATAAGCTTGGAGGGAAATTCAGATCCTTGTCCATTCGGAGTATTCTTGCCAAAGTTGGCAAAGGGCTTAAGTAATTTTGATGGAAATATGGAATTATCACGCCAAAAGTTTGGTTTCGGCTTCTTTATGTCTACAGGATGTCGGTTTAGCATCTTAGTTTACAGTAAACTAAATAATCAGAATCATCTACTACAACATGATATTGGGAAACGTTGAAACTCGGGCCACATACAGGCCACACTTCCTTGTTGGCCTGATCCATCCCTTTGATGGTCTCTGCATTGATGTTTGGCCTTTGGGTGTTAGACTGCAATTCTATTGGCACATTCATTGTATTGGCAACCTCATCATAAATGGAAATCATTTTTTGAAGCGACACCACTTGCCAGTTACAATTTCTAACTTTGGACGAGAAGCCTCAGGTAGGTGGTTCATCTTTTCGCTGCGCATCATTCAATAAATATCCTCTCTATGTTCGATTAGATTTTGTTTTCCCTTCAATCTGAATGATCCTTGATAAAGATGTGGAAACACAGTCCAACATTGATACCCCACAATTATTAAATCATACTCATAAGAGCCGGCCTTTGCATAAACTCAACATATGAATACATGGCATTAGGATTTGGAGAGCATGAGTAGTACAGCTATTCAAGAGACATTATGAACTCTTGCCTATTCTGAAGGGTCTAGATGAAGAGCATTTAAATTAAGACGACTTAACATAGTCACCTAAGCACAATATTCTTGGAAAACAACTTCTAAAAGCTAACAACACAAACTAATTAAGTATAAACTATTGCAGATGAAGACACATCAGCAACCTAGCAAGAAGACTTGCACAGCCCTCAGGAGGCCAGGGTTGTCATTCACCGCACTCTTTAAGACCACAAACAATCAACATCACCTCCACCAAAATATAGATACTGAAAATGTGAATTGATGCAGCAGGCGCAGGCCCTCTGGTATTTTGTCCCTACACGCTTAGGACAACCAATGTTCATCACCATTGGACCAAGGCAGCAAAAATGGCAGTTCAATACGTGACACGCTTACAGAAGCATCATGGCGCCAGCAGTTGCAAGGGCAGCCACGGTAGTTCCCATGACCGATGCGCTGTCGATTTGAAAGACAAGAAGTCACAACCATTAGATAAGTAATCAAAACATATACGAGAGATTAAGGCAGCAGTCATTCCTTTTCAGGGCAGATTGCTTGTTGATACCTCGCGAAGATTACAACATTTCGCCACAATGAAATGCGAAAACAATAGCTGGCAATAAGCTGGCTCACCTTGAGTCCTTCTCATCAGGTGTAGGAGCATCTCCTCCCGGCGTAGGTGTGGGAGGAGTACCGGGCGTAGGTGTGGGAGGAGTGCCGGGCGTTACCGTTCCTGTCGGAGAAGGCACACCAGGCGTTGACATCGAATAAGACACAGAAGACGCTTCATGACCAGCAAGTCGGCGCTCTCCCATGCCAAGGTAGGGATCATAAGTTTCATCCGCCTGAACACGAGAATCTGACACTGACTTGTGATTTCTCTCCGTACGTCTTCTGGCAGGATTGGCGGCCTGGGCAGAGACCACACAGAGGATTGCAATTGCGATGGTGATGGCGTAGCTCTTCATTGTTAGTTGGGCGTGAGCGGTAGATTCGGACAGATTCAAATGTGCTGCTAGCAAGATACTATGGGAGGGGCAGAATCATTGTTTTGTGTGCATTGCTATTTGCTATGCTTTGGCGTTGCTGTAACATGGTGTGTTTTGTATGCCAAATGATGCCGCCGAGCAGAACAAAAGCGAGGAGAGCGATCTCCGTCTAAAACAGTCTAAACTTCCGGGAGGCTTTTCAATGATGGGGAAAAGCGAAAGTTCTATGTGGCTTGTACGTCGGAATAGTATTGATTTATCTTTCTCGAATTTGTATTTCCTCCTTTTTCACCCGCATCCGATTCTTGGATGGGGATTTCCGCCCGCCACATTTCTCCCCAAAGTTTCCGTCCAAAATGGTATGGTAGATATTATATTGTAGTTTAGATTGTAGATCATACCTCTCTAGAGATACACACAAATGAAAATACTTTTAGATGCCAGTCGTTTTCTCAGTGCACAGTCAGCTCATTGCAGGTACGATACACTCAAAACCCTGAGGGCTTCAAATGGGCTTCTAAAAAGGGTGATCTGGTACTTATTGTTGGCCAGAGGTGTTAGCATAGAACAGAGAGAGGATGTGATGGCATTGCCATGTCGGGACAGAACACAGATGGATGACCGGCTAAAATATTGGTGATGGAAACTGCGCGGAATCTGACAAACAATAAATGACAGGTAGGTAGCAAAGCAAAATATCGAAATGAAAGAGTTGGCTAATTCTACAGGCAAATTCTTAGCAAAATGATTTGCAACATTTCAACACAAAGCATATGTAAAGCAATCGAAAAGCACAAAGCTCTTCCACATCCCTCATCCAAAATGGTTCACCATGTTGTCATATGTACCAATCTAACACTCATTCACAAATCCTAATCAGAGAGTATCGCAAGTAAATAATGTTTTATATTCATACTAGCTGCCAGAATTCAAGCTGATTGGAAGTAGCATTTTCTACATCATTAAGCCATCAACGTCTACACAAAAACCTTTATACGATGCACACTCACAACGCAAACAGAGGGCATGAAGCTTTTGCACCAATTCACACACTCAGCATGTGACAAATGTTGACGTACTATACGGTACTATCATTTTTCTTGGACACAACCTGCTTTTCAACCTGCTACACATAAAATTCTGAAACTATAAAAATGCCAACCCGATGGATATAGTCTTTGAACTGAAAAAAGACTTCAATCAATTGTTTGCTTTTCCAGTTGGTGGTCTACAAGCAATATGGATGATTGATTTAAACAAAGAATGTGGCAGATGCTGCAGTGGCCATCAAAGCAAGAGCCGTGCCCATGTACATGGCACTGAAATATGAGATAATGAAGGAATTTTGGAAGATAGTACACAGAGATAGGTCAGATTCATGAGTTCAGCCACATCGCATTGGGTTTCAGAGAAACTACAAATTGTGCAAAAATCAAAAGGTACGTATTCAACAGATAGTGCAAACAATATGAAAACAGTACTTACCCACTTTGTATTGGCGCCGGTGGACCAGGCGGAGAACCTGCCACCGGGGATGCAGTGGGTGACTCTGTAGGGGATTCAGATGGAGGATCAGTTGGAGTTCCTGTGTCCTCAGGATCAATCATCGATGGTGATGGAGATGGCGCGTATGTGACTGGGGCAGCTGTAACAGGAGGAGGAGTAGTGATGGCCTCAGTCGAAGAGGCGGTGGTAGTGGTGGCGGCGGTAGATGTCGTCTCAGTCTCGGGAATCGACATTGGCATCGACATCAACATAGACATCGAGCTTGCTGGTGGTCTGGTAGTCATCATTGACATTGTAGTCGGCTCTCCTGTCGTTGGTTCATCCGTTGGTGCGTTTGTTACCGGACTCAATGAAGGACTAAGCGAAGGCATGCTCAAAGACATACTCAAAGACATGGGCGCCGGGACGGGCTCCTTTGTCTTTTTCAACATTCGATCATCGTAGGTCTCGAGACGTCGTACTTGCTCTGCTGTGTATACTTTGAAGACACGTTTGCGCTTCGGCGCAGAGTAAGACAGGGCGGGCGCCGCCAAGGCAAGGGTGGCTAGGATTGGGAGCACTTTCATGGTTGCACGAGTTATTACGCTCTCAAGTAGATGGCTCCACACTGCGAAATGAAAAAATGGCAGAATTCGATTGTATTGGCAGTCCAAAAAGAAAGTGGCTCCAAAGTGATTCAAAGGTACCAAGAGGAAGCCAGTATCAAGAGGAGGAGTATCAAAGAGTGTACCTAGAGTAGCTGATCGAGCAAGCTCCATGTCGGAGTCTCGTTGTATCTTGTAGAGAGAGATCCCGCTCTTCTCCAAGTCCAGGCTTGACCCCCAGCTTGAGGCTTGAGCCCGCGGCTTGAGCCCGCCATACTCTTGTTGAACACCGCACACACAACATCATCACATGAAAAATACATGTGAAAGTTGTCTGGCGCCCTTTTATGTTCTCCTTTGATTTGTGCTGGATTTGTGGTTGCTTGGCTTGGAGGCAGCTCTTTTGGGCGGGTATTTCTGAGCGGGTAAAAACTCAGAGATCTTCCCGCCAAAAGTACAGAAAAAATGGCGAAACTATTCCAGAAAGGCTTCGGGCCATGAGGCAATAGACTTGATCTTATCAAATGCCATTCTAATATATATGTCTGTATACTTTTCATGTTCATGGGCTTCTTTTTGAATTTGAAATGTTTCTCGTAATGTTTCCGCGCGGGAGAACAGACTGGAGTTCGAACGAGTTCGGCAAGAGATAAAAGTATCCGTGACCAAAAGGGAAATATGAGTCATGAGTTGATACGCGGTCTGTCCTCCCCTTTTAGGGGGCAAAAGAGAGAGAGCGAGGGCCCCTCGAAATCAGTACATCATCCCCTCCGCCAGATTTGCAACTTCCACGTGTCTTGAAGTGAAAGCATCACACGATGATGTCAGTCGAGAAGCCAAATCAACAGCGGTGACGGTGACGGTGAACCATGAACGCCATTAATTCATTCATAAGTAGAAGATCATGGCGTGATGAATTGAGGTTCATTTTTTGATAGGAGAAATCAATAGTAGAAAGGGATGAAGTTCAAATCGGCCGCCCTCTCGCTTCTCTTCGCTGGCATAGCCATTGTCGGTGCCTCTTCCCCAGGCGGCGGCGGAGGCGGTGGCGGATATTATGGCTATCACCCCCAACAGCAGCAACATCATGCACAGCAGTCCCATTCGCAGCATCAGGGAGGTTATCCGGGGCATAATCCATACTATCCACAGCAGCAGCAGCAGCAGCAGTATGGGCACCCTCAACAGCAACAACCCCAGCAAGGACAGGGGTACCAGCAGGCGCATCCTCAGCAGCAGCAACAGCCATCCGAATCTTCACCCAACGCGGAGTTAGTAGCTGCAGTTGATAAATCAGAAGAGCAAAAAGCCGATGCTGCCGGAAATGACGCCACAGATAGCAACAATGCATTGCCCGAGCCATGGCAGGAACACGTGGATCCCTCCTCAGGACGATCATATTATTACAATCCTGAGACTAGCGTGACTCAGTGGGAGAGGCCGGCGGCACCAGCACCAGCAGAAGCTGCTCCGGAAGCAGCTCCCGCAGAGGCTGCAGTGGGAGGAGGTGCTTCAGAATCAGCAGGAACAGAGGAGTCTCAACCTAGTACAACTGAGAATGATACTTCCGCAGATGTGACGGCAAGTAGTGGCGATCAAGCGAGCAGTACTGCTGGCTCTGTGGCAGAGGATCATACTCAATCTGACATGATGGATCCTTTCTCCAACGCATTTGCCAGTGGTCCAGTAAGTAGTGGAGGTGAGGAAAAGAAAGAAGATGAAAAAGTGGCTGCCACTGAATCTGGAGGACCCCAACAACCATCTATGCAGCAACAACGTCCAACATTCGGGATGCAACAGCAATATGGTCAGCAGCAGCCATGGCAACAGCAGGCTCAGCAACAGCAATCTATGCAGCAACCAGGTCAGTCACAGGCTTGGGGTCAGCAGCAGCAACAGCAGCCTTTGCAGACTTGGGGCCCACCGTCATCTCAGCAGCAGCCACCTGCTGAAAAGGAGAGTCCAAAGCCTACCCAGCCAGGCCAGACAGGTCCGACACAGATGCAGATGCAACAACCCCCGCAACAGCAGCAGCAGCCTCCTCAGCAGCAAAAGCAGCAGCAGCCGGAAGGTCAGGGTCCTGGATCTCAATGGCAGCCTCAGCAGCAGCAGCAGGGACCTCCTGCTGCCGGTGCTCGTCCTCAGCAGCCTTCTCAGCAGGGTCCTCCGCCCGGATGGCAGCAAAGGCAGCCGCAGCAGCAGCCACCATCAAATCAGCAGGGATGGCAGCAGCAGCAGCAGAAGCCTCCACAGCAACCTCAGCAGCAGCAGCAGCAGCAGCAGGGTCCAACAGGAGGTGGATACGGCATGCCACCTCCACAAAGGCCAGGAGGGTATGGCANAGCAGCAGCAGCAGGGTCCAACAGGAGGTGGATACGGCATGCCACCTCCACAAAGGCCAGGAGGGTATGGCATGATGCCTCCTCCACAGGGTGGTGGTCCACCTAGACCAGGATATCCCGGTCAGCAATATCCTCAACAATACCCGCCCTATGGTCAGCAGCAGCAGGGACAGCAATATCCTCCGCCCTACTCTGGATACGGAGGTCCACCTCCTCCTGTATCTGGCGGTGTAGGATCCATTTCGGCCGGGCCGGGATCCATATCGGCAGGACCTGGGGGTGGGCAGTTGATGCAGCAGCGTACTGAGGAGCTGTCACAGGCGGTCAAGGAAAAATGGGGTCAGGGTAAGTTAACATGATGGGCATCACGACACCTTACCAACCAATACTTTTGTCCTTCATTCAAAAATTTCTTGTGTTGACCATTTTGATTGAAGCTTGAAGACTCACTTACTATGTTCTTGGCCATCCTCACAACTACTGCTACAACTACTGCAACAAATAGCTCTTGGAGGACTTAGCGTCTTCGGAAACCGGACCAAGGAATTGGCGGAGACTGCCAAGACACAGATTGGCGAGAGTGCATCAAGTGCCAGTAAGGCTATTGGGGAGACTAGTACTGGTGAGTTTTTGAAAAGTACATGGCTCAGGTGTGAGAGATGGATGCGCCATGACTTGCATTTTACAGTGCACTTCAATGATTGTCTTAGTCTTTGTATTTGATTGTACTCGAGTCCTTGATCACCATCTCAAACCACTCAAATCCTTTCTTTCTCCTTTCACTGTTTTCTCTAAGGCATCTGGGGACGATTCCGAAGTGGCATTGATCAAGTCAAGGGTTCCATCTTTGAGCGTAACGACCAGCAACAAGGTCCGGGAGGATACCCTCTCTCACAATTCAGTGTTCCTCCACCCACGGGAGGACCGGGCGGGCCAATGGGTGGTCCACAACGGGGTCAGTATCCACCTGGGTATCCTCCTCAGCAGCCTGGTCAACGTGGATCACCTCCAGGTCAGTATCCACCGGGGTATCCACCCCAGCAGCGGGGTCCTCCTCCAGGATACATGCCCAGACCTGGGTATTCACCGCCCCATCCACATGTCGGTGGTGGGCCGAATGCTGGACAGCAGGCTCCACCTATGCAGAGTCAATGGGGACAACAGCAGAATCAGATGGGAGGGCCCGGGGGTAGGCCACCACCAATGCAGCAAGGGCAGATGGGACCAGGTGGCAGGCCGCAGATGCAGCAGGGACAGCAGGGGCCACCAAGGCAGTTTCCTCCAAATTATCCAGGACAGTATCCGCCAGGTAGACAAGGGCAGCCTCCACAGCAGCAGCAGCAACAACAGCAACAATCAGCAGGATCACAAAATCCAGCAGATCACCCTGGCTGGAACCAATAAGGGTCAGTTATGGTAAGTTGATAATGTGAAGGGTGGATCGGAGAAAGAAAGTCTGGAACAATAGCAAACATTCATTTGAGAAATGAAGGAGTTGGAATCTGCGTCTTGGGTGTTGGTATAATTTGGAGAGGTTTCGAATCGAAAAAACATGGTGTCGACTTTGGTAGATAGACTCAACTCAATATATTAATTCCATATTTAGAGGAAATCTTCTTTGATGCTTTCTGAATTGTTACAGATGATTCCATAGATAATTCACTCCTTATTGACTTGACTCCAAGCTGTACTATCCTTGACGCTTTGTGAATATGATTTTCCATGAAGGTCAGGTGTACAATTTAGGTTTTTATTATCTATCCATTACTGTTAGGAGTAAAAAATTAGTTACGATATCTAGTGTCAAGAAGCTTCCAGATGAAGATGAGAGTTATCAAGCAAAGTAAAAAACTACATCACAGAAAGAGAGAGCATTTGCTGAGGGCATGTGGGATTTGGTTCTAAAACTTTGTTACACCAACTTTTCACATTAATTCTTGCCTCAAGTGCCTTATCACTGTTTTCAACAAAGTGATTTTTGCCATGCAATCACTCCAAAGCAAGCTTCAATTCAATTCAATTCAATTCAATTCAATTCAATTCAATTCAATTCAATTCAATTCAAATTAATTCAATTCAATTCAATTCAATTCAATTCAATTCAATTCAATTCAATTCAATTCAATTTAACACTTAATTTAAAGTTTCTACTACTCTAAACAAACTAACAAAAACAATGTTGTCGCTTTTCACCCTGATGCCGTTCTCTTTTGCTTCTTTAGGGGGTTGTTTTTATTTTCCATTTTTGCTTTTGTTTCTCAGGTGCTCCTACTTGAGGCCTTTCTATATGCTGTAAAAATTCCTTTAATGAAGCTTGTTTTGTCAAGAGTATACAAGAGAAAGTCCATGTATCATTCCACTGCTTTTTGGGTAAAAGAGACCGTCTCTGGGCAGGTGGGGATGAACAAAGACTAATCACCAGGGTGTTCAATTTGTTCATGCCATCACCTGACTATTTCCAGGTGAATGTGACAATATTAAGATCCTTGTTGGTGTTGATGAAAATTCTTGGGTGGCAATGGCAGAAGGTAACCTCACAATCAGAGATGAGCTTGATGCCCTTGGAACACAAAATGATGAGTTGTTCATTGACACTTTGGTGATGTGTGACAAGACATTTGCACACAGAACCCATAACAGTTAAGTAGCTCATGACATTTTCTTGGCAGATGGGTTGCTACCCTAGAAGTGGACACTGGGTTTCTGGCTGGAGCTGAAAATGAGCCCTTATAATTAGGCTGCATTTTGGTGATGTTGCATGTTGGTCATGGGTTTGTACAGCAAAGGAAGGTCCTCACATCCTTGTCATATACCATACTAAGCCTCTCACCACTGCCAGCAACAATGGAGGGTCTTGCTTCCACATTGACACATCACTTTGGTGCTGGTGCCAACTGTGCACCCTGTGTTTCTGGCTGGAGCTGAAAATGAGCCCTTGTTTGGGCTGCATTTTGGTGATGTTGCATGATGGTCAGGGTTTGTTCAGCAAAGGAAGGCCCTCACATCCTTGTCATATACCATAATAAGCCTGTCACCACTGCCAGCAACAATGGAGGCTCTTGTTTCCACCTTGACACATCTCTTCTTTTGTGCCAAAATTGGGCGCTGTGTTTCTGGCTGGAGCTGAAAATGAGTCCTTGTTTGGGCTGCATTTTGGTGATGTTGCATGATGGTTATGGGTTGATTCAGCAAAGGAAGGCCCTCACATCCTTGTCACATCTCATGCCACGCCTCGCACCACTGCCAGCAACAATGGAGGGTCGTATTTCACTGATCACTTTTGTTCTGGTTGGAGCTGAAAATGAGTCCTTGTTTGGGCTGCATTTGATTTGCAGTCTTTCTAATGATTGCCATGGTTCTAAAGCATTGCTCTCAGTTTGAGTGACAATGTCATACCTCATCAGTAGGCACATGCATTATCAATAGGTTGCATTCAAGGGGCTGTCTCAATCCAATACAGCCGGAGCTAGTGAATGGTAATCCTTTAAACCCTGGTGGAGTTCTTGTAAGGAGCCAGCAATAACTGGATATTATAGCCTCTTGAGACCTTCTTGGCCCCTCATATTGGAGTTAAGACCCCCCTTTCAGTGCCAAGTTTCGTTTAAATTAGTTATTTTATCTAGTTGCACTCATGATGATCCTCTTACGTCGCACTGTGAAGGATAAGGGCTCTCTCACGATTGGTGAACAATGCCAGTATTCAGCTGTACCCAGGATGCCGGATGCCGGCCGGCATAATCAGCCATACTCTTGTCCTAACTAGCTGCCATGTCATATTTACTTAGGTGTTGTGTGTTGTCCGTTGTTGATTATTGAAAACAGTGTTTTTAGAATTATCAACACTTATTCCACATTGTAGTTCTAGCTGATGCCCACCCTTGGCCCCAACAGGACCGTAATAGTCAATGTTTGGCCATGAGTTTGGCTGTGGAAGTGGCCAAGAGGTTGTACAAGCACTTGCAAACATATGATTGTTTTGGTACATCCATGTACCCAAACTGTCAAACTTGTAATAAGTAAGAGATAGTAGAGGTGGCCTTCTTGTTCATTTCTATACTCTGGGCAGGCTTTTTAGCATTCTGAGCATTTTTCTTATTGGCATTGGCCTTGAAATTTTTGGATCCAAACCCAAACACCTCAGCATCTTCCAGGCTTCTTTATCAGCTTTTCTATTGCTATTGTCAGATAGCTTGTGCCTTTGTTTGACTTAACTGCTTGCAGTCTGTCCTGATGACACAATGACTGTTGGCGCATCGGCGGATTGATCCAGAGACTGCATAGTATACTGGGTAGTAGACTGTGCAGAACCTTCCTCATCCACACTTGCTTTACGGCTCTCAGCCTCCGCGGGCTATGTGCGGGTTTCCAAATGCTTTGCGGTCAGGGTGGCAACAGTCCGCCCATCATAATCGCTGCTCTCATTGGCCTCTAATCTCATCATTCAGGGTAGCAGCAGTCCGTCCCAAAGATGCACTTGACGATGATGCATTCAACAATACATTGTCCCATGATGCACCAGGCATGATGTCAAGGACCCGTTATAAGATCTTCTCAGCCATCAACCACATGTGCTGACATCTTTTACTTCTAATCAATGTAAGGATCTATTCTAATTATTGTTTTCCTTTAACAGCTTTGGATCTATGGTCTCCTATCTGAGACCACTTTTTTAAGGCTTCACTGCACCTAGATAGGCTCCTACATTGATAGAGCAAACATAGGGATAGCCTATCAATCTTAAGCTGAGCTCTTCATGACAACTGGATACACATTCTCGTGTCCAAAACCAATGGATACATCTGGAAGGGGAGACAGACTGACACGGCAACTAAAACAATGACAATCAATAACCACACATCCTTTAAGGTAG
>JALLOX010000954.1:0-13744 GCA_036939695.1 Thalassiosira ordinaria
ACGCAGATCTGCGTCCATAGCCTGATTCCTGTTAAGTCATTTGAAAATTGCACACACACACATTTTATTTTCATGTAATGATTTTATCATATTAGTGAGAAAAGATGGAGTTGTAATTGCATTTGCAGTGCTACACAAATTGTCTCAATTGGAATCACAATGCAAGACGTATGGAATAATATACAATAAAACATACTTCTTGATAAGGATAAGAGATTTTGTTGAGTTCTAAATGTATGAGCGCTTCCGATTCATAGAGCGTTATCTTTACTGACGTAAAGTCAAGAATTCTAGTGTTGTTAATAAATCCTTCCTTGCAAATAAAAAAGAATATCGTTGAAGCTTCTATCAACTGGAATGTTTTCATGACTTGAGATTGTACAGCATACAAAACTCTTTACGTCTAAGTATTACGGGCATGAGAAAGTGTGATCAGCTCCATATTTCCGTATGTACACATGTGGCTTTTGAATTAGCATGTGGTCAAATGTATTGACCATGAAGATGGGCAAACTGGGGCTGTGATTGTAGTCACGAGAGATACACTAAAATCCCTTTTAAGATTGCCACTTTTACTGCATGTATGCTTTTGTGCAAGCAGGTCTCATCAATGCTTGAAACCTTCATACTCTAGAACAAAGAAAGTTTAAAATTTGAGTCGCTGCTCATCATCAGAGCCATTGGATTGGAACACAAAACATCAAGTCCTGTCTGAAGGTCTGAAGGCATCCTTGTAATGTACCGACATATGTACTTTTACATCCTCATAACATGATTTGAAAATGTCTACAAAAAATAGATCAATTGCCTTTGTTTGTAAAAGCTCTCTTGCTCTCTGTAATATGTTTTAACTGTTGTGATTCTATATATTAGCTAGACTAACCAAGAAAACAATGATCTGGGATTTCTTCAATACGCGTACAGATTCTGGGTGGGAAGGCAGAAATTATTTTAAAATGGATATTGGATAGAAATGTGTTGTTTTGTTTCATACACCATATTCGAACTTATATTCTTTTGGTTTTTAGAATTTAATGTACAGTTAAGTTATCTTGGTTAAGCAGACAGTTACTGGATGTATCCAGAATTGGCATACTTGTGCAAAGTTTCAACAATTGGGAAGAAGAATAGAGGAGTTTCATCAATCACACCCTGCTTGCTCACAAATTCTTGAATGGCAAACCCAAAGATGGCAATCATTGCCAGACGTCCATTCTTCAGTTCCGCCAGTTGCATGCGTTGCTGTCCGGCTTCATTTGAGGGATAACCAAGTCTGAGGCCAAAGTCTCCAGGGATGTAATCATCGTTGCTACTCTTCATTCTCAAAGTACCAAAAATGTCAATGATCGCAGCAGCGCCAATGCATCCCACCCAGTAGGCTGGTGAGATCTTGCCAAGTCCTCCGTTTAGCAAGGATGGCACACGATCAGCACTGTCCAACAAAGGATCCATACCAAATGCCGATGCGATCTTTTTGTCAAACAGCTCACTCAAGGGCCTATAGATAGAAAAAACACATGACAAAGTCAAATCAAAGGAAAGGTTGATATATATTGGCTTAGGTTTGAAAAGTGAAGTTAGTACTTACCAGCCAGCCGCCGCAAGCATAGCAAGACGCGCATGCTTCAGCTCTGCCTCGCGGTAGTTCATAAGATCTGACTTGGACTTGGCAAACCCAAGAGGGTCGAAGCCAACATCTCCAGCCAAAGTACCATCAAGGGCTACTGGACGGGAAAGAAAAGGCAAGGACTGTGACATAGCAGGGAGAGCTGCTTCAGCCGCAGGAGTCGCAATTGTGGTTTCGACAGCGGTGGCCTCCTGCTCAGACATGAAGAGCGCGGAGGGCGTGGTTGTGTGTGGTGATGGAGCGAAAGCCGAGGAAGTTGCCGCGAGAAGGGCGAAGGCGAAAGAGAGTGATTTCATCATTGTGGTGCTTGTTTAATTTCGTAGGTGCAAGATCGGTGTTCGGAGATTTGTGAGAACGTTTGAGGGTGGATGGAGCGATGTTGCGGGTTTGACAACATCATTCCCACGGTGCTATATGCTCAATGATCAATGATTCATCGGATGGCTGGTGATGTTGACTCATCGATATGTTTTTTGTCTGACTCATGGTTAGTATGCTTGAATTGATCATACCAAACGACTCACAGACTTCGCCAGCACATACGATAGCTCAGCTATCAGCTCTAGATATTGCTTTATCAGATTAGAGGAGTAGAGCTATCTTTTTAGAGCTTTTTAGAGATGCTGTATGATGATGTGTAGATTGTCTTCGATGTTCTGTCGAGTCTGTCGGTGGTCGAGTGTCGAGTTGTTGCTTCTCTCTTGTGTGGTTTGATGCATGAAAAGCTGACTCACAGCTCGCGGCGGCTCAATACAATCAATCACAGGGGTAGGTAGCTTGCCCTGAAGTATATCCCCTGATATCTATTATACCCCCTTTGGTTCTCCCAGCCTAGCCGAAAATGTTAAACCAGTTCACTATTTTTACACGAGGAAGCTCAAGAGAGATCAAAGTGAATATTTTTCTAATATCCACCTAAAAAATCAATATACCCCCCGGGGGGGTTGTGTATTGCAGCTCTAAAGGTATCTTTGGGTATTGGGTTCCTACGTATGTAAAGTTTAGGGTTCTTGTTTTTGATGCCTCGGATTCGAACTCAAAACTCAATAGGTACATCATATCAGAGGCTGGGAGCTAGCTGGGAGCTGGGAGGCTGTAAATATGTACCTATGGTACTACGCAATGCTACATCATCAACATCAACATGTCTTCACCATGACAACGTGACAGAACCAATCGGAGCAGCAATATGGAATAGCAGGCACTTACTCCAGCATGTCACCTACCTGCTCAACCGACTTCTCTTTTACCACGATTAGATAACAACAGATCAAAAATTGAAGAGATAGTAGCAACAGCTCTCCCCTGTTTTTACCATTGACAGGTTGATTACAATAAAATTGAATGACAAAATAATAATACACAATGACCCCCTTTTCCAAGGCTCAATCCTCTCAATCGACCTGCAGCACAATCGAACAGGAAAGGCCAACAATACTCGGGCAGGTACTCCATTCTTCAGACTCAAACGCACCATTGCAATCTCCATCAGAGACCATTACACATCCCCTGTCTTCGTCGCCACATTTGGCTACATCAAATAATATGAGGACAGCGATTACCAACTCAGCAAGAAATCAAAACCAAAAGAGTCATGGCAGCGACTCCGCCAACAGTGAAGGCAATCCACCACCTTTCCTCGTCACCGGGCATAGTGATGATTCAAGCCACGGCAACGATTCTCATAACTCAAACAAGATACCTCATCCACTCATGCATTGCCAACATCGCTACGAACCACATCCAAATTACCAGCTGCCAAATCAGCCTAACTGCAGGCAAGAATATACGGAGCAGATGGTGACAGGTATAAGCAGTAGTTTTCCTACATTGCCATTTCATTCCCACCAGGAGCTGTCACTTGCCGAACGATCTATTAAGAAGCTTGTTAGGAACTCTCAGTTTTTCCCACCTCGGGCTGCTAGCAGTGATTGGTTTCGCCGCCCTATTCAAGTCGATGAACCACCACCTGCAGCACGAAAATTGAATAGAGGAAGTGAAGTAGGCAGGGACTGGTTCCACCGCTCTGTTCAAGATGAAGAGATTCTTACCAAAAAACAGGAAACAAAAAGTGAAGAAAGGGCAATTGCACAGGTGGCTCCACATGTAACTACTTTGTATGAACATGAAATCCATGTTAGGGAGTTGCTTGGCCGCGGCGGCTTCTGTGAGGTTCGTCTAGCACATATTAAGAATGGCAACTCAAGCAATAATTGCCATAATGGAGATGATTGCACTTCACAACATCAGATCTATGCCATCAAATATCTTTCACCCACCATTACCAAACGGAAAAGCAAGAAGGCATTCTCCCGGGGGGCTGCAGACCTGGTAATTGAAGCTCGCTTCTTATCCTTACTCAGCCATGACAACATCATTCGTCTGCATCATGTGAGTGCTGGCAGCTTGCGTGAGAATTACAATTGTTTGGATACGAATGAACACCATCATGAGGGATGCCATTTGCACTCAAGTCAGGGCAGCAACAGTAACACCGCATGCAACTGTGATGACCACCATGGTCCGGGGTTTAACACCAAGCTTCGTCATTTTGGCTATTTCTTGATTTTGGATCATCTCCATGAAACTCTTGATCATAGAATAAAGCATACTTACATACCCGAGGTAGAGTTCATGACAGGGGAGAGCCCAAATAAGCATCACGAAAACCATCGTTGTGCTAATTGTTCTCATAGTATGGAAAACATTGGCTGTCCACAGCGACGTTGGTTGAATAACCTACCCCAATGGATGCAACATCACAATGCCGCATTCGTTTCTTCCAAGAATGGTGATCCATGCGCACAAACAATGAAGACTTGGCTAGCCAAAAGATTGATCATTCTCAGATGCATTGCTTCCGCGGTGAAATATCTTCATGATCACCATATCATCTTCCGCGACCTCAAGGTAAGACCAATGTACTTCTCTCACCCTTTCTATCTTCCGAAATATCTGATACTTTTGCAACACACTAACCAAATTCTTTGCCTGCTCTTCCCCAAGCCTGATAATATCGGCTTTGCTTGGGATAGACGTAGCATAGTCCCAGAGACCAAGGAGATTCCCAAGCTATTCGACTTTGGGTTAGTTAAGGAAATGAAAGTGTCCAGCAGGGTAACTTCTGTCACATGTCATGAAAACCTTGAACATGCCTTGTACAAACTGACTGGGCGAACTGGGTAAGTCTGCTTTATTTACCAGTCTAAATAGTACCATTTTTCCATATAGTCGCTCACTCTACAAATGCCATACCTATTCCTGTCAACTTTGTAAGTTCGCGGAGATATATGTCTCCTGAGGTTGCTTTTTCCCAACCATACAATCAAAAGGTAGATATCTACAGTTTTGGTGTCTTGTTGTACGAAATGGCAACGTTGGTGCAACCATTTGATGGGTATACCATCCACAGGCATGAGATTGAAGTTTTACGGAGTGGCTGCCGGCCTTGTTGTTTGGGGTACACCTACTGGCCAAAAGATTTGGCACGTTTGATAGATGAATGTTGGGCGGGTGATATGAGGGATAGACCCAATATTGAACAGGTTATTGAGAGGCTGGATGACTGTATTCATGAATTATCTATGACAGAAACTTGCGACGAGCAGCATCAAAAAATGACAGCCAAATCACTATTAGTTGGCATTTCCCAAATGCAGCTGTCATCAAAGGAAGCACCATCATCTACTAGATCAAACACAACTGATGAGCAGAGCAAGGGTAGGAGCAAGATGAAATCACTGCTAGGTTCAGTGCCCGTGTCTCTGCCTGGATTAATACGTAGAAACATGAACATGGCTCCTCAAGCCTGAGATGTTATAGATCCACATGTAAATAATAGAATTTTGTTAAGGTTCCAACTTATTTTCTACCCTCTTCATCTTCCAAGATCACCACACTTACGATACCAAACAATAGTGTGTGTCCTTCAATATTCTCAAAAATTGTTCACTTTCGCTTATGAGCTTTACTCTTCTTCTTCCCTTTCTTTTTCTTGGATTTGCCCATACCCTCCAGTGCCTTCTTTGTTGCAGTGTTGTCCTCCTTAGCCATGATTGCTTCAAAATCTGGTTCGTCGGCTCCAGCACTATTTGAGGATTCCGCAGTAGCTTCCCCACCGACACGACCTAAAAATCTCTTTTGTATCGCATCCTCAGCTTCCATATCCCAAATGGCCAATTCATTCCCACTCCCTCCGCAGGCTAACAGCCATGGTGATGATGGGTAGCAAGAAACAGAGTACAATTTGCCTACGTTCATATCTTTGGATCCACATGGTTGAGGAGTTGGAGATGAGCTGTTTTGAATGTCCCAGAGCGCCACTGTCTTGTCAATAGAGCACGTAACAAACATTCCTGGTACTTGACTGCAGTGATAGGTTGATTGTATAGCATGTGTTCAGTAAGGAGAATATGATACATTCAAAAAACAAGTATACCCACAACTCACGAATTGTAACAGATATCACTAACACCGCCATACTCGTGAGCCACCATGCTCCAAACAGGCTCTTCGCCAAATTTCCGTACATCCCAACACTGCACCACGCCATCTTCACTTGCTGCCGTTAAATATTGCTGATTATGCGGATCCCAGGCTATGGCCTCACAATCCGCCAATAGCTTGGCCTTTTTCACATTTTGATTGGCATTCGCAGATGAGACAGCGGTGGCGGAACGAGCATCCACCAAGCACACCTTACGATCGTACCCTCCGGTTGCAAGTAGTGTTCCCTCGGATGGATGCCACGCCAAAGATGGAACCTTGTCGGTATGATGTGTCAATGTCGCAGATGGTCTGATGTAGTCTCCTTTACTCTGAGTCACATCCCATAGTTTGACAGTTCCATCTGCAGAGCCACTTGCCAACACTGCAGGATGGACGGCATTCCAGCTCAACCCCATGATGGCATCGGTATGACTGCCCTCACGCAGCCCTCCTCCTCCTCCAGCTTGGGATTTCTTATTATTGTTACCCTTTTTCTTTTTCTTACCACCAATGGTAGTACTGGATGGCCCCATTGCTTGTTGCTGCATCCTCATCCAATCTTGTTCTGCGCCGCGTGTGTCCATCCCTCCAAGGACCACTGTTGGCTCAAGAGCATTCATTACGTCCAAGTTCCAGATTTCAATACCAGGTTCGAAGGAGCCCACGGCAACATAATTTCCATTGGCAACACCGGTATTCTCATCACTAGATTGGTTGTACGAAGAGACTACACTCCCAAGTGCCAAACAGAGAGGGAAGGATGGCAATGGAATGTCATGATGCACATACAAATTGGAAGATTCAGTATCAAAAATATTAATTTCCAGTCCCGCAGCATCTTTCGTGGGTAGTTGCAACCATGTGGCGGATGCCATTCAAATAATAATGATTTCATTATGAGAGCACGTTATAGATATAAGAATGATACAGTCAGTTAGCATGAGTGTGACATCATCAATGTTATGTGGACTTGACGAGAACTTCATATCTCATGTCAAGAAAGCTTCACTAGAGAGGAACCCCTTGTGAACTCTGGGAGGCACACACAGGTTTTGCTTACCTTCCTCCGTTTTGGCCACAACCAGCAATGCATCCCCATCTCGTATCTTGATGTCTTCTAAATAATCTTGATCATCCTCATCCTCTTCATCATCATCAATTTCATCATTGTTCATTGTCATATTTTGCAAATCTTCCACAGTGTACCCACCACCATTATCCTTACCTCCTCCAATTCCAATGGCTTGCAGCCCCTCCACATCAAGTGGCATATACTCACGTGTGTCGGGAACATCGGCAAGATCATCCTCGTCTTCGCTGTCACTGCTGTCTTCGTCGTTATTTTGGGTGCCAGTATTCTTGAATTTGAATTGTGCTCCCATCATTTCGGCATCCTTTCATGATATTTTTGGGTTTATATTATTGGGATGGGTGTATCACACAACAGGTATGCCGAAATAGATGGGAGATAGTCAAGTTTGAGTTTAGTGTTGGCATTCGTGGATGCAAATGAGTAGGTAGTTTCAACCACATGACGGATGCCATTCAAATAGTAATGATTTCAGTATGGAGCGCATGAAGATAAAATGAACCAGAAGGTGAGCATGACATCAGATACAAGGTCATGCACTTGATGAGAAGACTTCATATCTCAAGTCAAGAAAGCTTGACTAAAAATCCCTTGCAAGTGAACTCTGAGAGGCACACACAAGTTTTGCACCATACCTTGCCAACCAACAAACCTCCCACATCCTTCTCTTTATCATCATCCTCATCATCCGAGTACTCATCCATCCTCAAATCAGCAGGCAAACTACTCGGATCAACCTTGGGAAGTCCCTCTCCTCCTTCCTCGTTCATATCTTCCCACTCTTCATCCGAACCGTCACGAGCAGCAACATTTGCCTCATCTGTCTCGTTGGCATCGTTGGCATCGCCATCATTATCGCCCTCTTCGGCCATTTCACCGGCCTGGACGCGCGCCAGGAACTCTTGCTCAGCGCGGGAGTATTCATATTTGCTCGGGGTGGGGTTGGCACGTCCGGCGGGGATCCATTCTATTGCTGCTATCATTTGTTGTGCTTGGGTCTTTTTATGTTGGCTATGGTTGGCTATGGTTGGCTATGGCGAAGATTTCATGTTCAGTTTTTTTGTTTTTTTGTTCTGTAAGAGATGCTGAGCGAGAGATGAATGGCAGAGAGCTTTCGTAGATCTCTACGTGGGCATTAGTACTCATTGTGGCGCCCTAAAAGCAGTCCATCAAAGAAGATCTACATCTCAATCCTCCAGTAATGCACAACCTTCACCAGCATTACTGATAATATGCAGTGGGTATGCAGGTCCATATCATACCTATTCTGGCTTCATTCTGAGATAGCTTTGATTTTTTGTCTGGCGCATCGGCAACCCTCTTTGGAGACAGATGAACCTGCTTCCAGCAGCCTACAATAACTTTCACTAGCTTCACAGTATCTATGTATGAGAGGTAGATGTTGTTCTTGTCGCAAGCAGAGCGAGCAAGTCATATTTTATTTGTCGGAATGACAGCACTAAGATTTTAGATTACCCCCCCCCCCCTCCCCCCCGTAATCATGAAGTAGTTGATATCTGTCCGCCAAAAGATATATGAGATAAAGCTTGATCTATTCGCTGTGGACTGTAGTCGTCTCAAGCAAAAAATGAATCTTGAACCTGGCGATGAGGTCTTTGTAGCTGTAGTGTGGTGCATGGTGGCAAACAGATGTTGTCTTAAGAAATAGTGCTGTCTTGCCATGGGACCTAGACATTTTCCTATCATACGAAGACAGTGGCATGAATGACAAATATGGTCCCACTAGCAGCTACAATAAAACTTATGAAAATGGGACTATCCGACATGGCATGTATTGACTACATTTTATTTTTGTACTCCAAAAAGGATTCTTAGGTTTGAGTTGTTGTGAAACTTAAACAGATGGTGCGAGTGATGATATGTGGAACAAGTACATCAAAAAACAAACTTTGAACAGTGCCAAATCTGCCCCAAACCAGCCCGTGGCCTCAGGTACTGTGAGGCCTGTATGGAATATACTGAGGCATGCAGCTCATGTCACATGCTTGTCCATCCATTCCCATACACCCACAAGGCAAATGGAACATGCCAGCAGCAATCATCAGGATCATAAGGTCCCAATTAAGCAATTAATCCCATTTAAGAGAGAGTGCTTATGTCAAGCCCGTGGCCTCAGGTACTGTGAGGCCTGGATGAAATGGACTGAGGCATGCAGCTCATGTCACATGCTTGTCAATCCATCCCCATACACCCACAAGGCAAATGGAACATGTCAGCAGCAATCATCAGGTCCTTGGGAAGATCTTCACACTGTATTGTATGGGTACTTTCCAGTGAACTGTGCCATATTTGCACCTCAACTCAGGTTCGAAAGAAAGAAAACTAGTCCGAAATACGGACACAAAATCGCTATTCTGAAACCACTACAGTGCAGGACACAAAGCACGTGTTCGTGATCACACAGTTTTGGTCCAGTCACAAGACTTTTTTATCAGTTTGGCAGTGGGGACACACCCAAATCATCATTCTTGCTTGTTTTCGGAGTTTGCGTCTTACATTTGCGCAGCAGTGGACACACAACTTGTCAATTGTGATCATCTGTCACTTGCAGGCTTGTGGCAGTGCCAATCACTTTTCTCTCATTTTGTGTCCACCAGTGTGTGAATCAAAGGCACAAACTCACATCACTTGCACTAGTTTTTTTCTAATGGTATTTGCAACATGGTGGACAAGTAACTAAAATTCAATCTAGATCTATCTTGATAAATTAGTTTTTCGATGTGTACACGCTCATCGTCCATGCAACTTGGGGTGTGTGTACGCCACTAGTGGTGTGTGCTTGTGGCGTGTTCACGCCACTAGTGGCGTGGTCACACCCCTCTTGTGGCCGTGTACGTGATGCCCATCATAATTGTCTACAGGGATTAGCCATCAACTGCAGAGTAAGACCAGGGTGAGGGAATGCAGAAGGAGAGCCGTTCCCCGGTGGGGGGCAGAAGGATGCGGTGCTTAGAGGAGCACCAAACATTGTCCACAGTGTGCTGTGACCATTGTCATAGGTGCCGGTGTTGTGGCAGTCATTGTCGTCTTCGAGGTGAATTTTTCAACGCTCGTTGCGCAAATGAAGGGAGGCACGCCATCTTTTGCACCAAAAGTGATGATCTGGTCAGCGGTAGTGAGGGGAAGGTGATGCAGAAGTGGAAGACGATGCAGAGGCATTGCCTATTATGACGCAGCCTCAGAATCACGTGTCATAATTGATCTATTGAAGAGTACGTAGAAATAGTATGAGAAGACTGATTGAGATTACCCCTCACCTTCTGTCATGAACAGCGTGATTGGGATTTCTGCTCAACTCAATGCAATATATATTGCGCCACAGAGCTCCATTAGAAAGAGCTTGATATGAGCTTTCAGAATCACTGCCGGACGCCTTCTAATTCCTGTATTGACTTAGTTATGGTAGTATACCCTATGCATTATCGGTGCAATTGATCCCAACAACGACGATGACGATGACAGCGACCCCAACCATGGCCTTTCCACCTCCTATGCCGTCCCTGACGGCTGCTCATTGCCATCGGACGATACCTATGCATACCTGCCAATGAAATCCGTTTGGCGGAGGGCGATATCAGCGGCGTGGCGGCCATTGTCATGGGCGACGGAGGCCATCGTCAGAATCACGCTAAGCCGTCGTCGTCGCGGCAACTGTAATGCACCTAGTAGGAGTAGTTAATGGTCAAATTCGACCAAACCAAGCTACAGTATTCTAGATTAGTAGTTATACGGAAGGACTTTGCAGGCCAATGGGCTGCACATCCGTCATAGTGGGCCTACGGGGCCGGCGGCCGCCATGGTCATGGTGTTGATGTTCGCCGTCATTTTTGTTGTTTCAATTATGACACAACGGCCGGCATCCAACACATGCCGTTAGCGATATTTTCAAAGGTATCTACATACTTTACTCGCATATCTAAAATGTGAAATATCGATAGATACCTTTATTTAGAATCACGCGACATAATTGGTCTTACACTCGTAGCTTGAGGGACGGATTTGGCCGCCATGGTGGTGTTTCCGGTGTGTTGCGTGACCATGCCACTAACCACGTCATGAGCACATGCCACTAGTGGCGTGTCCACGTCTAAAAACTAATTTATCAATTTAGACATATATCGACCTACATATTTTAGATACTTGTCCGCAATATTGTTGGCCCCAATGAAAATGTGCTCATACACCTCATACACCTCATACTTATGATTATGGTGCTCTTGAAATTGGAATAAAAAAACTGTGCCTGGAGCCGCTTTTTGTTTACCGTTGCAATATGCGATGAGAGACAGATGTACTATACTGGACAACGGCCACTTAACCAGCTCATGCAATGCCAGTGTCCCGCATGTTGATTTTTTTATGATGCTTGATACTGGGTCATCGGTGTATGCAAAAAGACTCTTAAAAAAATGCACAGACAACATTTGATTTGTATTACAGCTACCAATCATCATCCTCATCATCTTCTGCATCCCACAACGCCATAATATCCACCTCCTCCACTACCTCCTGAACTACAACTTCGCCCACTTTTTCGCTAGAGCTAGTAGAAACAGATGCCACTAGAGAAGATGTCAATTGCTCCACCCGTTCTCTCTCCTCCCTCTCTTTTTGCTCTATTCTACGTTCCTTTTCTCTCTGCCTTTCCTTCTTGGCTATTTGATCTATCTCATATTGAACCTCTGCAACTCTATGAGGAAATCGTCCTGACCATGGAAAATTTATGTCCTCTAATGCTTGTTGTCTCTGGGGTGTCATTGTGGACGGTATAGCTGATGACGATGAAGATAAAGCTGATGGGTCAGTTTCTTGTTGAACATTGTCGTTAGAATGATGAAGCCGGTTGTAGTTGGAGCGCTGATTTATCATCCAAATACGTAGAGGCTGATGGAGTGTGTCATTAGGTTGGGTACGATAATCAAGACACGGTTGAAAGGGGTGCTGAGTGGCATTGTTGGATCCTAATATTGATGTCGATTGTTCTTGTACTGATGGCTGACGTTGTCCAAGGTCATTCTGTATATGTGCTTCACCTGTGAGTAGTGACAAGATTTTGTCTTGTGGAAGGAAGCTGGGAATCAACGCCGGGTTTTGGATGTCCTCCACAAATGTTTGGTAATTGGAAAAAGCGAATGTTTGAATCAGTTTGTTGTTTTGATCTGTACTGTTGAGGCCCATATGACTTGCATGATCATCATTATTCCCCCCCTCCATGAGTGTACCGTTCTGAATGGCATCATATTTATCACGCTCAGATAACTTTGTCAAATAATTCACAACCCCATAAACTTTTGTCCATTCCAACATTTCCAACCATTTTTTCTGATCAGAGCTCCAAACAAATCCCATATCTTCCAACAGCTTGATTTGCTCATCGTTCAAATGAGAGAATCGAGGTTTTCGTTGTCGCTTCTTAGGTGGATGGGGTGATTGCAGGAGCCAATTTATAGGACGCCTTGCTTTCTTTTTGCCATTGCGCTGCTGTTGGTCCTGTTTATTAGTATCCCGTTCATCTTGCTGTGCTTGTTTTTGCTTTTGTTGCAGTTCCCTCTTTCGTTTGTACAAGCTTCGTATATTCGATACCCACGCTCCCAGTGCCAAATTCTCTTCCCACTTTTCGGGCACCATACAGTGCCCATACCGTTCCTTAAACGCTTCCAATTCTCGTATCCTCGTGCGAAATTGCCTTTCCGTCAGGGATGAAAAGTCGAACCCCGAGGCTATCAATTGATGCCGTCGTTCCGATGTCAGGTACCCTCTGTACGGAGCTTCTTTCTTTTCGGCCATTTGCCATAATGCATATTGCCGTCGTAAGTTCGCCGCCCAGATACCCAGGGATGGATTGGGAGGGTATGGCGTAGGTATGGATCCGTGGCCGTGTTGGGATCGGAAGTCGTTAAGTTCCGAGAGGCGCTTTTGGAAGAGCTTTTCATTCCGATTGAGACGGATTGTTGTTGGATTGTTTATGGGTGGGTTTGGTGCTATTGATTGGGGATCATTATCTGTTGTATTCAACGTCGCTGTACCTTTTGAAGCGGCCAGTAGAGCAGTAGATAATCTTCTTCGTCTCTTGAGTTGTTGATGGCATGTTATCATTGACAGCGGCGAGAATGTTTTGATCGGACGGAAGGGCGGGGAGAAGGCGGGGTTGCAACTGCAACGATGAACATATGGCGCCGTTAACTTGAACTTGAATGCTTGCGCGTAGTCCGACGAGCTGGTGGGCATGGCAAAGACAGCTGCCGCGAGGATGGTTGTCGCCGTCATTGGATTCATCATAGAGGATAAACCTGAACAACATGCTGTTCGTTCAGCGTGAATTCAGCATCATTCTTAGATTCAGTGTTTGTTGAGGTTGGTCGGTTCAACCGCTCGCTGGAGTTGCTGGTTGGGTGGTCGGTGCGTGTAGCGTGGTCGGTGGTGGTAGTAGTTGTGGTGGCGCGAGAGAAGAGAAAAAGGGCTGTATAATACATTAAAATGTGTCCTACATACCTTATTTGAACAGTCTTAGTGAAATC
>JALLOX010000956.1:0-13437 GCA_036939695.1 Thalassiosira ordinaria
GAGAGAGTGATGAGAGCGGGAGTTATCATAGTAAGCTGTGATGAGGGCTGGCTAGGTGGCTGTGAGCTCGGTTGACTGGATGGTTGGCTAGATGGCTGTGGGCTTGGCTGAGAGGATGGTGCTGAGAGGATGGTTGTGACAAGGGTTGGCTAGATGGCTGTAGATAGCTCTGATAAGGGCTGGCTAGATGGCTGTGAGATGGGTTGACTATATGTATGGCCAGATGGCTGTGAGCTGGGCTGAGAGGATCGTTATAATGAGGGTTGGCTAGAGGGCAGTAGGTAGATAGCTCTGTTGAAACTGGCTAGATGGCTTTGAACTGGGATGACAAGATGGTTGGTCAGATGGCCGTGAGCTGGACTGCCAGGATGGTTGTGACATGGGTTGGCTATAGCTAAGAGGATGGCTGTGATGAGGGCTGGCTGGATGGCTGTGAGCTGGGTTGATTGGTATATGGTTGGCTAGATGGCTGTGAGCTGGGCTGAGAGGATAGTTGTGACGAGGGTTGGATAGACGGCTCGCTAAACGGCTAGGTAGATGGCTGAGAGGATGGCTGTGATGAGGGCTTGCTGGATGGCTGCGAGTTGGGCTGACTAGTTGGTTGGCTAGATGGCTGTGAGCTGGGCTGAGAGGATGGTTGTGATTGCGTGCCCAGAGTAGCCTAACTGCACATAGGGCGAGGGTCAAACCAAATCTTTGTCCAGCCAGTACTGGAAATAATGTGGAATAGATCCACTCTCTTGCTCCATCCCTCTCTCCCCCGGATCTGAAGCAACATATTGTATCACGTTCTTTCTGAATCCAATTAAACTTGGGCTCCCCCAAGATTTTACGAATGTGAATATTATCCTCATCCGTCCCTCTGCGGTAGCATGAGACAAAGACAGCAGACAGCCCCAATTCCAAAAATTAACAGGGCTCGACACTTCACTTTTTCCAGATTCATCCCCTGCCCAGGTACATGGGAGGCTGCTACACAGTGCTTCACGGCAATAATAATAGTAAACAAATTTCTCCCCTTCCACCCTGCTATATTGAAAAACAACCAATGATGGATTGCAATCACATATCCCATGGAGAGTCATTCACTTCTTAATTCTTTGTCAAAACCCAAGACATGACAGCGGGCAGATAATATTTTTAGTCTTGTGGAAAAAGTGGGCCCGAATCGACAAAAAAACAGCCAGACAAGATAATACATGGTATGCAGGACGTGCCACTGGCATTTGTTCAACAAACTCCTGCCATTGAGGCATCGACATAATTCAATTCAATTGAACCTAATCATTCAATTGATCAAACACCCAAGAATAAGGAAGCTCTGGCCTGATACCAAAAGATGATGATGATATCAAATCAGCGGTGGGATTCCAATATGGCAGTCCCTCCTCTTCCTTTCACGTATCCGGCAATAGTACTGACTGTTCGCTTGGTTCACCGTAATAACAGACGTTGTACACTGCTGTTGGCTATGCTCAAAGGAATTGTTGTTATTACATATTGTTCGAACCGTACCGTCGCATTGTGCTCATGAATTGTCAACAAACAACTTTCGATTGACGAATTGTTCATTATTTCTTCCGCGCCCAATCTCCATGATGCATTTGCCTCATCAGTCTTAAGATATTATTCGAGGATGGCTGTATGATGCCTCTGCCAGCCTCTGCCTCAGCCATCATCTAACAATGAAAAAACCAAAAACAGCCATGCAACGAAGAGGTTCCTCCAATATTATGACGCCATCATACGATCATCCGATGTGGCCATTATTTATTAGAAGACCTACCACACGCTCACTGTTGCAGATATTGGTAAGAATATTATGTATTATTGATGGGAGAGTATCTTAGGAGAATGGTGGATAATTATTTGTGTGCTAGGAGATTGCTCGGGGGTCGGAGGGCTTTGAGTATTTGAATTGGCCCGTCCCATAACTGTGTACGCGCTCTCCCTCAGAGGAGAGAGAGGTCGCAATGTGATGATTGAGTTCAATTAGATCGGTGATTAGATACTATTGATTATTGTTACTTATGAGCTCTTAGGGGTATGAGTATTGCTCAGGTAGAATTGCTATCTGACTGCATTGCCCAGCAGGCACAGAATCAGAAAAAGATATTACGATTGGGGTGAAATTCGTCCCATTTTTTCTCCCTTATTTCTTCGCCATAATTCAAATTAATCCTCCCAAGAAGTAGAGAGGCGCTTTATCGGTGATATTTATTGTACCTACTCCATACGCATTTTGATCTATTTTCTCTTTGGGGGTAATCTACCCGTCATCATTCCAACGATTTTATTTAGTACGTTCTAACCCACCCAAAAAGATATTGGCGATAGTAATACTATCGTTGCAACTAGATTGTCTTCTTACCTATCGCTGAATGCTACATACCAACCTTCCGAGTGCTCGGCAACTCTCTAGGTGCGCCGTGCCGCTGACTTCTCAACGGCAGTCACTCGCACTCCACTGTCAACAAAGACGACGACGACAACGACGACGACGACGACGAAACCAACGCCAACCAACGCGCAGCTTTCTTCAGCCTCGGGAAGGTGGGTGGACAACAGGAGCAAGCGAGCATCTTGCTCTTTGCCAAAGATTTTTTTATTTGATGAGTGGAGCTGGCGGCGGGGCGACGACGCCATGGTGGCATCCACACCACGCCATGGACAGCAGCGTGACGCACGCCTGTTGCTGTTGGATTTCGATGCATGGTGTCGCTCTCCCATGATTCAAGCAGTGGGGAAGGGCAGGCAGCGATGAATTTGCTTTTGATTTTTTTATTATTAATGAATATTTGGCGCAGTTGGTTTTGGAGGCGAGGATCCATCACGGCGGAAGTCGCACCTTGGTGTAACCGCATCGACTGTGTCATGTCTTTTGTTTTTGTTGGTGGCGTAATTTTTCATTTGGATTTCTCGTGGCAAGGTGAGTGAATATTATGAATTAATAATTAGACGACGAACCTTTCAATGAATTGACAGGATTGTGCTCACGATTTTTTCTTCATAATTCGTGTGCAGAAAATAATTATTGCGAGGGGGGGATTCGTTTCGTGCTTCCTTTAGCNATTTTTTCTTCATAATTCGTGTGCAGAAAATAATTATTGCGAGGGGGGGATTCGTTTCGTGCTTCCTTTAGCGGACAAGGTCGAATGGATTTCATTGGGTTCGTGGGGGGTTTCATGTGGCAATCTTCGCTTGGGCTGGACGTTAATGCTTCGTGCCAATGCTTTGGCAGCATCCTCTGCTTTGCGGCGGTCTTGGTGTGATGGGGGGCGGCAGATATGGTCAACGGGGGCTACGGAGGTGATCTCGCGGGACAACAACAGCAGCAACAGCTCCAGGCCCAACAACAGCACCAGGGTGGCGACCTGCCTTGTGAATTTCCACGTCAATGGGCAATGTGGCCGAGATGGAGGTGTTTATGAGCAATCTTCATTCAGGTTGGAGTTCATGGGTGACCTTACAGCAGACATCCCTTTCAATGCCTCTTCTGAGATGCAGGAGCCGTCTCCGTGTCCAGGAGTATGGGGATGAGCACATTCGCTTTACGTGGGAGATTGAGTTCCTCTCTGATGGCAATGGAGGCAATCTGCATGTCGACGGTCTTCGAACAAGCAATCCTGTTGGTGGCGCTGAGATACAGATATCTACTGGCCGTGACGAAGTTACATATCAGGAAGCTACACGCTTGCTTTTCGTAAGTTCTTAGATTCTTGAAATGCACTTGATCAGCAGCATCAGCTGTAGCAGTCGTATTCTTACCTACTCACTCGTCATCTTTCTCTACATTACAGTTGGCGACAAGGCAAATCCTATTCCATATGATGCCGATGCTTCCACAATGGAGGAGGAGCTTGACGTACTTCCATCGATAGCCCGCATCTAAGTCGAGCGTGGGTGCACTTGGACGGTTTCGTTTCTCTAGAGGATGGCTCGCATTTGCATCGTGGAGAGGGCTCTAGATCTCTACAGGACAGGAGAAGTGAAATGTCCCTGTCAATGATTTCTTGCTGTCTGTCCAATGCCTGCGATTTGTTTTCAATGCAGCTTGCTGAGGATGACAAGAAGCAGAGGTGCCGGCAACCTTTGTAATTGCTCCCTGCATCATGACTGTGTTGGATACGATCTGCAGCTTCGCGTCAACGACTCCGCAGGGGGTACAAAGAGTTGATGGAGTCTGGCCTAAATGGCAGCTGTTCTTATACCTAGGTGGCACTTCGTCTCTTTTGGCCATGCTAGAGGAGGGAATCTATCAATTATTCAGCTGAAGGTTCTGTCTCTCTTGGAATCAATTCGAATATCCTGTTTGGATCCTCCCAGAATCGATGGTCTTCCACAATGATTATCACATATGGGAAGCAGCAAGGCTGCTCTGGTCATCTTGGCCACTCTTCGCGAGGGGAGGAATGCTCACCTTGGACACTCACAATGTCCTACGGGATGTGTCCCTCCAGCTAATGGAACACTCGCTCTTGACATGTCGAGTTGCCCCACCAGTTTCCGAATCTGAACCAGAGTTCCCCAATGGTGATGCGGCACGGCTGCGTCTCCTTCGTGCCAGTTCAGTCCAGAACAAGAGAACTATTACTAGAATATGGTTCAAGCCCAATAAGCCAATATCCGCAGTGGAAATGCTGTTGGTAATGCCAATCCGGATTATGCTCATTATGGTTTTTTGATGGTTTGAGAGGCTATCTCTCCAGCGACTATGTGAGTGGTTACTTTTTGCATTTTGTATCATGTGATGAATGTTCAAGCTTACTAAACTGCTCACCTGTTCCACAATATTAATGTCTGCCACTCGCTTGTGTCCATCTCACAGCCACCCTCTTCCGTCATCTGTGTCAGAAACTGAGAGCCTACAAATTCTTTTGGCTTAACCCTACCTCTACGAGAATAATGGTTGCGCTGATATTAATGACCCCAGCTCATTCTTTAGCAGACGGGAACGAATGGCTTTCATTGGGTGCGTGGGGGGTTTCATTTGGCAATCTTCACTTGGGCTGGACGGGGGGGAGCCTTGCTACGTCTGGCTACTTCGTGCCAATGCTTTGGCAGCATCCGAAAACAAATCAACTATTATACTCATAGGGGAATCAAATAATGGTGGATCAAGCAGTATATATATCACACCCCCCTTGGCTTACGAAAGTTGATTGGCAATTCAAATGCCCACATGTTTGATTCTGCCCTCTTGCTTGATGAGGCCATGGTTCAAGAGGGAGGGTGCACTGTTTTGGCCAAAGCTATGAAGAGAGAAGACACAACCAACTTTGAGTTCCCCTTAACAACAAAGCATGGCATTGTATACGACCCGTTCAATGGTCTATTTGGAAATTTTCGGCTCAGCGTCATACTACGTGGACACATCTTGCATTGCATGCTGCTGACCAGCTAAGGATGAGTGTTGGTGAGTATCTAGGTTAGAGAAGGAGATATATAATAGGAATATCATATGAAGCTAAATATTCAGTCTCACCTTTTTTGTTCTGTCCCAATAATGAAGCATGGGCGCTCTCGCAGATTGTTGCCGTTGGCCTAGCAGGTGGCGGTATGGTATTCTTCGAACCAACCAAGCAGTACATTGTCTTTATGATATCTTCACTCGACACGCCTTTGGAAGCTACCGAGATATCATGGCCAAATGGCTCTCCTTTTGATAACAACAAGTCACTCCAGTACAACATTGACAATGGTGAATTGCAGTATCCTGATGAGAATGTAAGTGTCAACACTATCTCAACTGGTCTTTCTCTCTGAAAGCTTGATTGCAAACTCACGTAACATACCATCAATGCCATCTCTAGTTCGCTCGTGAGATTATGCAACTCTTTTCTATTGGATTGTATCAACTGAACTCAGATGGGACAAAAGTTCTAGTCGATGGCAAGCTTACTGAGACCCATCAAATCTCAGATATTGTTTCATACTCAAGGGCCTGGACAGGCTTTGGAGGACGATACAGGCGAACTGGCACGATTCTTCTTCATGGTGAGTGAAAAATGTTTGGTGCGAACTTGGTCTATCATTTCTTTGCATCTCAGAAATTGATACTTTACTATATTAAACATGCTCCCTTACTAGCGGAAACATTTGCGACCAAGTCGTACCATTGTGCACTGATCTACCTCCTAAATACTTGATATGGAATCAGGCGATGTTGCAATTGTGGTGAGTGAGGATGTGTACGAGTTCGAACTGTTTCATGGCTAATTCCCACTAATCTCGTTTCTCCTTTGTTGACTTTAATATCCTACTACTATAGGAGGGATGAGGTCCTAACAAAAATTACTAGCTTTAACCCGGGTAGGCATTTTGGACCGCCAACAACTTCGGAACTCATACCCGGGTATGTGACCAGCGATTTCTGCCCGCCAAAACAATTGAGGCTGATATACCCGGGTAGGAATTATTTGGTCATAAACACACGGGGATATCAACTATTATCCTCCAACCACCTCACTGTGTACTGTTCCCAGTACTTAACCCGAGTAGGAAGTGCCCATGACAGACCGCCAACGGGTCTGTTCAGAGGCTACCCGGGTACGAAAATTTTGGCCACAACTAGACAAAGCTAGTGCCCGGTGACCTGAGGAAAAACCCGGATTCCTACTCAGGTATCCATCTTTTGGGCAAGGGACCTCATCCCTCCTACTACTATGCAGCATGCACTTGAAGCAGGTTTTGCGGGTCAGGCTTCCATGGGATGTAGGCTAGCCTTCATTGAACGACTGTCTTTCGTTGCNTGAAGCAGGTTTTGCGGGTCAGGCTTCCATGGGATGTAGGCTAGCCTTCATTGAACGACTGTCTTTCGTTGCTGTCCTCTATCGTCCACTCCGATGACTCATGTATTTGTGCAACTGACGTTACTGAAAGGGCCTTTTCTACTCAAGTTTCTTCTTTGATGATCTCATGGCTTCTTTGCATACTGGAGCCGTTGATGCTGAAACGTTCGATGCTAGAACGTACAACTCTCTTGGTGATTGTGGCATTCCAGGTGCCACGGTCTACTCAACCGTTGGTGATTGTGTGGTAGCAGTATGGCATTCTTCAGGCAAGCCGGACGGTACATCGCCTTTTACGATATCTTCACGAGATATGGCAAAATGGCTCTCATTTGATTATATCAAGTCACTCCAGTACCCTGATGAGAATGTAAGTGCCACAGTTCATTTTATTTGCTACCTTGATTGCGTGAGCCTCACATAATATTTTTGTCATGTTATCTAGTTCTTTTTTCTATTGGGATATACCAATAGAATCCAGGTGGGGCAAAGGTTCTAGTCGATGGAATGCCAAAAGCCAACTGAGACATACAATCTCAGATATTGTTTCATACTCAAGTCTATAGTCATGGTGAGAGAAAAGTAAACATGTTCGATGTGTACTTATCTATCCATTCTTCGCATCAATTTCTAACCATTTATTGTTATGATATGCTCAACTCTGGCTCACATGCAGGCATTGGAAGTAACAAGTGTGGTGATCTAGGAGCATTGACTGCAACAATTTCGTTGGATGACGAGGCTTGGATCAGGATCAGTCACACAGGGCGCTCAAAGAACCTCTGTCATGTCGTTCTTCAGAAGCCTGGGAATAGCCTTAAAGTCATCTCTATGAATACCAACCGTTCTTGATTTGGAGGGTGAAACAATTCTTCATGGTATGTGTGGTACTAACTTCACACGCACTTTACAGTCCTATCATGCAATCTTTGTCTAACAAACAGTCTCTGCGGCTTCTCGACTTTATCCAGATTGGTTAGAAGGAAGAGCTCTGTATCCAAACAGCCTACGCCATTCTCACCCAACCAGTATCCTTGGTTTGGACAGTCTGGAGATGAAAACTGCGAACCCGGAAGTGGAGTGCTCGGTGTCATTGTATGTGCCAAATCCTTTGCCAACAGCCACACGGCAGGAGTTCCAACTCCAATGGAGAGTACTGGTTGAGGGATATTGGTCCACCATGATGTTACGACCTGACATTTATCTAGTGCCAGTCATGGATCTACAATTCAAATGGATAGAGCATTCAGTTGGGATCTGGGGAGAGTGATTTTTGTGGAATGATTAAGCGCATCTGATTTGACCGTGGCACCATCTACCATAGCCGAAGACTAGTGAGCCCTCGACCTCTCCCAATGGCCAGCCCACTACTATAGTGATCCTACGAATGTGCCGGCACGGATCAACCATGCTTGAGCACAATTGTGAGTTGTCTTTTGTGCAATCGAAATTATCTTAGCTTCGAGTATGGGGACACAACGACAAACATTGGCTAACATTGGGTCCTCTTGAATGGATTTGTTTTTACTCACATCATGATGTAATATTTACTATTATTTTTTCTGGCTCCAGGTGAAACCTATACCAAAGCTCCAGCAAAAGTCCCATTGTCATCTGCTTTAGCATCTCCAACAAAGTACCCTCGTCCAAACGAACTGTGAGTCCACAATCAGATAGTTGCATATGAATTTCTCACTCAATTGGGTTCTCTTATTGATCTAATATATTGTAAATAAAAATGGATTGTAACTTTCAGGCAGAGCCAACATCAAAGTCACCTTCTTTGGCACCAGTCACACCCATTCCGAAAAAGAAACCCACTGGCAGTCCAAGCTTCAGCCCTACACTAGTGCACCAAGTATGTCGCCAACAACCAGTCTGGTTACACAGCATCTTCCAACAAAGAAACCATTTACAAGTGCGTTCTATTGTAGTATTGTAATGTTGTAGTATTGTAATGTGAGTATACCTGTTGTCACTCTCAACAATTTTTGACCAATCAATTAATCTTTTCATTTTTAAGACAACCAACAAACCAGTTTCTTGCTTGACCACGGAGCCAAAGGTTCTCCCACCAAGGTGAGCAATAACCACGAGTAAAAGTACAATGGGTGTTCTCTATCCATTGTAGATGGCAAGCTCGGATGATAGTTAAGCTGCTCCCTTACATTCCCACATTATACCTTACCCTCACATTGTTTGTGTCTGATACCTCATGTTGCCGCTGAAAAGGAACCTGGTGATTCGCCAAGCAGAAGCCTAGCAATGAAGCCAAGCCAAAAGGCCCTCCCACCAAGGTGAGCAATATCCATGAATGTATACAATTAACAGCTCTCTCTTCATTCTAGATGATGCGAGATGCTCTCTTACTTTGCCATGTCATACTGAACCCTCACATTAGTCATGCATCATACTATTCCATCTCACTAGGAACCCACTGTTTTGCCAACCCAAGACGTACCAAAAAAGAGATCTTTTTGTCTGCTGGCGGGAATTTTTGTTCTTCTTTTTTTAGACTCTTTTTTCAATATCATGAACTGAGTTTATATTTACATTTTACTTTGGCCACCTTTAGTCACCTTGTCTCACCACTATCCAACCAACTGTCACCACAGCTATAATCCCAGCCTTCCTCGTCATCAAACTTCCCCAGGCTAGCAGCCACCCAGCTTTCACCCGTCTAGCCACACATCCGCCGAGCCAATCCTTGTCACAACCATCATCCTTACCCAGTTCGCAGTCCTCTCAACAAGACAGCAACAGCAAGAGCGGCACAAGTCTAGCGCAATAGAGACGAATCGCCTTCCTCTTGATCGGGCTCTGTTGGCACGAAGGCAAGGAAATGTGAGTTGATTGTGGTCGAATGTTCCGGATCATTGAGCCACGCACGAATTCAACTTGCCCCCGCAGCTAAATTCGATTGGGGCGTGCCCGTGTCTCATAGAGTGCATGATTACTCACTCTCTCCTCTCTGCTGCTGTCTCTCTCGCTTCTTTAGATAATATCATAATCGAGCAGGAATCCTTCTTGTCTCGGTCATTCTCCACGCCAGCTTCACGATCACGCCTTATCGTGCTATTCATCGTTCAAACATGAGCCTACTGACAAGGACCCGCGGAGCAGCAGCAGCAGCAGCACTTGATGGTACCGTCTCTTATGATGAGCTAAAGACGAGGAATGATGCTGTGGTGCTAGGTAACGAAAAATGGGATGCTATTGAAGACGGTCACAAGCCTACCACGCAGTACGAGAGAAAACTACAAGAATCCACTACGACTGATGACAAAGCGAAAGGTCACTTGACTAAACGTCGCAATTGGGTCCATGAGCAGATGGGGCCCGGCATAAAATACTTCAGGAAGAAGAAGGGAGGTCGTTGGAAGGAGAAGGCAGATATCCGGTTTGAAGAAGTCTCTAAGGATGTAGCAGAGCTCATCACATACAACCAAATTAAGAATTATCTAAAGCCTGATGTGGATAGGCTAGCATGGGCCCAGAATATGTTGGCAACAGGGGGCAAAGGCAAGGATGACGCGGAGGTTGGAGGAGAGGACGAGGAAGAGGACAAGGAAGAGGACGAGGAAGAGCCCGATGGCATGGCCAATCTCCAAGTTGCGGGTGACAAGAATGATGAAGAGGAAGAAGAAATCTTGGAAGAGGCTGGGAAGGAGGTACAAAATAGAGAAGATGACGAGGATGTGGATGATCATGATAGCGAGAAGGAGGAGGAGAGGGAAAATGTATTGGATGGTGTGTTGGATGGAGGCCAGCAGAATGCTGCTCAAAGTGAATCTGATGAAGATGCCTCTGTAGAGTCTGGCTTCGGCGGCAATTATGGTGGAGGAGACCCTTTTGATGGAGATTCAGACAATGAGCCATCGGCAAAAGGTACAATCGCTGATCTTGAATCTGAAAACGAGCGCCTCAAACATGAACTGGAAACATCAAAACAGAGTTTAACATCTGCCATTGAGAAGGCTCTTGAGAAGATGAGGGTGGAGATGGAACAACAGCATTCACTTGATAAAGAGCAAGATAAGCAAGATCACAATGCCGCAATGGAACAGCTTCGGGAGTCACTGACAAAGAAACATTCCTCTGAGCTGAAAGTGTTGACCGAGTCTACCGAGTCATTGCAAAGCAGGCTTGCCAAGGTTGTGGATGAAAAAGAGAAAGTTGCAGAAAAGTTGCGGGTCGCTGAGGAGCAATCAAAGGAGTTCCAGGCTGAGTGCGAAAAAGTCAAAAGTGAATCTCAGCAGCGCTCCAAATCCCATAAGGAAGAATTGGAGCAGCTCACCACGTCCCACAAGGTGGAAATGACACGTAATAGAAAAGAGGTGGAGGTGCAGACCCAAGCCGTGGCAGAGCGCATTGATCAGCTATCTACATCCCATGCTGAGCTCAAGGCCGAGTGCGAAGAAGTCAAAGCCCAACGCAATAAGCTGGCAGAGGAAAAAGCAGATTTGACAAAAAAGTATGATGAGCAGAATAAGCTTCTGTGTGGGCAAGTTGCCATGTGTGAAGACAAAGACAAAAAGATCTCTAAACTTGAAACTGAGAATGCATCTCTCAGCAAAAAGAATGAGCACCTCCTTGGCGAGCTGGCAGCCACTAAGAAAGATCTTCGTGCTGAAAAGGAGAACACTAAAATCAATAAGGGCATAGCAGAGAGTCTCCATAAAGATTTGGATCATGCCATGGACGAAGCCGCTGCCCTCAAAGCATCAAAGGAGAAGTCGATTGAGAAAGTTGATGCAGCCGAGACTGAGCTAGAAACTCTTGGAGATGATTGCATTTATTCCGAAGAAGATAGTGACAGACTTAAGAGTGAATTGCCGTCTACGTCCAGCGCTGTTCCAGCAGAGGTGAATTACACTGCAAGTACGTCATGTTCATGTGTGAATTAGTTTTCACATTGCTTGAAACCCAAGGTCAACACCATAATCTCACTTTGATTATTCATTCGCAATATCAGGCTACAGCAATATTACATTTGGAAAGGAGGGCAGGCACTTGTTTGGTACCAATGTGAGCCGTGAGGAACTTAAAGAGGTCGACAATCTCTTCATCCTATGCAACCATCAGGACCCCGGCATGGCCGCCCCGTTCCTGAAAACAGCCGCATGCACCAGTACCATCCAGTTCACGGATACAGTTGACCTGTCCTGTGTGGTGGGAATGTTAATGGAGGCACTGCCTCATCCATCCAGGTTCCCTCGCTTCTACACGGGTAAATTGATCAAGTCGTATGGCAAAGGGGCTGCAGAAAATATCAAAGAAGCACTCACCTGCCAAATCCAATGGACACTTGAGGCTAAATGGGGTAAATCTGTGACGCCAAACCAAGCTGCGGTGCTTGTGAGTGATTATGTCAACAGCCTGGGGTTGTACATTGAATGTGGTAGCTTCACCATGTATCCTTTGGGTAATGGGATTGCAAAGTTCAAGGCTAGGTTCTCAGGTCCATATAATTGTGAGTGCCCCTTTAGTCATTAATTTCATCCCACCTCAATTACATCTCCTTCTCACATTGTGGTCATTCTGAAATGATAAATCTTCTCCTCTTCAAGACTTTGCTGACCTTACTGACGAGGATGATGCTGATGACTCTACGGAAGGCAAGTACCTTTTTTGAACTAGAGTAGTTTTATTATCTTACTTTTCCACCACTCTCAATTGTTTCATTTCATTTCTACTCCTCTTTTTTCAGAGAGAGTTCCATGCATGGTTTCATTTCCCGTGGAGAAAGCAGAGGTTTTGGTAGAGGGCAGCTGGATGTCCATTGTTGCCCAAAGCACCATCGAATATCTGGAAATTCCTGATTTCTGCCTACTTCGTGTTGTCGAAAATCGCTCATTGCGGCAGGCATTTCGATTGCAAATCCACCAGGTCAAACCTCATTGGTATGATATCAAGTGCGAAGGTAAAAGGGCCTTGACGTTTGTCATTTCAGAGAAATTATTCTGCACATGCGACCCACCCAAGAACATGTACTTTGATGATCAAGGGCTTTGTTCTTTCAAGGTGACATTTCCTGAACGTCACCCCGAGAAGAAAGACTGTGTTCCCAGGGACACTTTTACGGAAATGTTTCTTCGTGGACATTCTTCTTGAGCTTATCATGAGGAGAGATTTAGCATGGTCTGAATGAGGGATATCTTGTCATGTGTGGGAGTGATTTCTCAATGCCTCCTTAGGACTGTGCCTGGGTACGCATGCCAGCTAGTTTTGTACAGAGAAGAAGTTGGTAGACAAAGAGTAGTTGTTACAACATCGACTAACCAACTCTAGTAATACTTATGAGAGTCCTGCCTAACACTCCCACATTAAAACCACTGCTGAGATTGTGACTGTGCTGCTATCGTACTTTCCATCATTATTTTCCATGTGTAGGATAAAAAATTGATTTGTTAGACGGTTTAGAAATGTTGCAGTTTCAGTTAGGCTGAGCCTTATCTCCTCCTCTAGAGACTGGATGTGGAATGGTAAGTCCACAGAGAAGAATCAATTGCCACTTCTCAGTGTTTGTCAGCTCCCCATCATTTGCGTAGAGTATATGAGATTGACTGATACCTCTGGTTGGGCTGGGACATGAACAATCCAAGAAAATGAACATTGTCATCTTATATTAGTAGGGTGGTGTCAA
>JALLOX010000962.1:0-13128 GCA_036939695.1 Thalassiosira ordinaria
TTTTTTGTTGTCCCCCCTAAACGCAAAATGAATCGCCGATATCGCCAAATCCCCGGATCCTGCTGAGAAAACCTTTTGTGCGCCCTCCGCACGCGGTGATCTTTGATTGCTTCGATCTCGATCTCTTTCCTTTTGCTTCGAAAAGCAGCAAAATCGTCGCTCCTGCAGCGGAATCCATTCGTTTCTTCTTTTCACTTTGAGCCCTCGACGGGGCTCCGATTTTGCCGTTCCTTTCTCTTTTCGTCTAGTTAATTTGGCTGGATATAGCCTTGGTTCGTGTGATCAAAAAATGTTTTTTAAAATAGCCAATAAACCAATCTGAGTGGTACATATGTTTCCATTTTTAATACCTTCAGCTCTCATACTCTCCTCAGAATACTACCACCATATCAAACAATATTACCAAGCTGCAATCCCTTTTGTGAGTCTACAGCCTTGCCGCTACTTGCACGTAACAACTTTTATGCTAGCTTTTGTATCAGCTGTACCCTTGCTAGGTTCCACAGCATCATCATCAATGTGTAATACAATGCCTGTGCCAAATAGTACTTCGACTGCATACATATCTTTGCCACCGCTGTACGTCTCACTGGCTCTCCCAACATTTGAGTTGCCAGTACCATTCAATTTCGCTCATTTCAGGGCAGGTGAAATTTCAAAATTTTGTCCGAAGACAGTGGAAGAGTAAAACTTCAGTCACAACAATTACACGACATTCCACAAGTGCTGTAGGTACGATACTTTCCACCCCTGCTGCCTCCCGCCCCCGCTGCCCCGCCTCCAACTCCAACTCCAACACCATGGTATCGCCATGTGTTGGAGTTGGTGGCGCCATGGATGGTGAACAGCCATCGCCGTTACGAATTACGTCCTTTTCAATTCGGAAGGACATGACCGCCGCCGCTAGCTGATTTCCTTGCCAAATTGCACTCTACACGAGCAGACATCTTCCCCAGAATTTCCTCCCCCGTCGCCCAGCATTTGTTCAAGGGCGAATGAGACAATTTGATTTGATAAATTGTAGAATAAAAACTATTAATGAGCAAAATAGGAACGCTAATCATTACTATTATTGGCCATTGCGGCTGGATTAGGTACGCCGAACACGATGATGCGATAGCGCGCGGGGCGATTGAATTATTCAAAACTCAAACGAATGATTCGACCGCCACCGTCTTCCATCGATTGATGAACGGCGGCGAACGCGTCAATAGCAACGCAAAAGATCCGCTAGCAGCCGCAAATAACTACCGCTCCAGGAGGGGAGCAACTCCTCCAGGCCATGGCCATGATGGTGTTGTTTTGCGTGGCTGCGGCGGAGAATGAAGTTGTTGTTGTTGTTGTTAGTTGTTGGTTTTGTTGTTCAGGTTGTTGTGACCTTTGTGGCTTCTGTGTTGACATTCCTCAACTCCTCAGGGGATAGGAAACAAGATCACAGCATAAGTAGATCTGTCCAATGACATCCAGGCACTGTTCAGGCGCTGTTTGGATAGAGTTCCTACATAAATCATACGGTGTCGTATTCCAAATTTGAAAATTTAGTTAACTAAAATGATTGAAACTGAAAGGTATTTGTATCACCGCCTAGACTCTTGTGCGTTTCACAGAGTCTTCCAGCTGTCTTCGAACAATCATCCAAGATCCGTCTTACTAGCATATCTTTCCCTATAATGGCCATGATCTTCACAGGATAATACTTTGGTTCGGCACAACTAATGTTCTTTTCTTCTTTCGTTTCATTTCAGTTCCAATGTTTCATCAAGCCTCGTGTTTCATCTTTGCGTATTGTACAATTCAGCATGGTTACTCTCGATCGTGTCTCCACTCCGGGATATCGAATCGCTCTTCGTAAAACAATGTACGGCTGACCCGTTTTGAGCCTTCTGCTCTAGAGGATTAACAATTTGGCGACTCGGGGACCTCTTCGGATTGTTACTTCAAAGTATTTTAGAAGTCTCCTGACTGATGATCCTAGGCGGGACTAGAATCCGTGACTAAAGCCACATCCACACAATCTTGCGACTGCAGAGTGATGACAGACGAGCGACGAACAACGTCTGTATCGCGAGCATGCGGACAACTAGATAACAGCCCATAATTGTTAGCAACATGGAATTATGAACCAATAATCTATTGGCCACATTCTGCTAACAACCCTTTCGACCTACCAGCCACGTCCTTGCCAGCGCCCAACGCAGCGGCACAACGATGGCTCACGATATCGAGTAACAAGGGGCAGCACCGTGGTGGCGCTGCCAAAACAAATCAAATAAACTGGAGCGCCCGGGTGGCGCTCCGAAACGAAACAAATACGTCCAGCCGCGCGCGGAATGGCACAGCCAGCATCGCCACTGCGCCGCAAATCAAGCAGAAGGGGGGGATAACCGTGATCACCCCCCTCCATCCAACGACAACAATCTCCCCGCCAACCAAACTTGCCATCCGCCCGTCCAACGTCACCGGACTGAGCCATCACCCTCGGAAGCCCTGCCTCCGACATATCCGAGTACCCACCAATCGAGCACATCGTGCCTACCCCGCATCAAGCCCAACATACCACGCACAGAGGAGGCGGGAGTTGTGACCCCGGAGCACCGATGCCCACGACAAGTGCCAACCAAGCTAGGGGAGGGAGTGACGAGGCAGCACTTCCAAGGGTGCTGGAGGCAGTTCACTGGCCACGGGTGGGGGAAGACCGAGCATCCTCCACCGCCACCTCAACAATCCATTGCAGGGCTCAGGGGTGGTGACCTTCGTTCCACAAAAAACGGACACAGCAACAAATACGAGCATGGGGGCATGGAATGTCACTTCCAAGGGTGGCACACCCAATAAACAAACTAGGAAATGGTGATATCAATTCCAAGGGGGGAGACAACACAACAACAAAAACTCCAATCTAACAGAGGGCAGCAGACGAATCAAAAAAACAATTTGCAGACGCCACATTGCGTGCAAGGGAGTGATGATCCTAGGCGGGACTAGGATCCGTGACTAAAGCCACATCCACACAATCTTGCCACTGCAGAGTGATGACAGACGAGCGACGAACAACGTCTGCATTGCGAGCACGCAGACAACTAGATAATAGCCCATAATTGTTAGCAACATGGAATTATGAACCAATAATCTATTGACCATCTTCTGTACTGACATGCCCACCGCTAAGCCCACACTCTCAGTACAACTTGGCACACAAACTAGTTTGTTTCTTTCTCTTTTCAGTATCTATTCTATTACTTTTCTATCTAGACCATTCAGGTCATTCAACGAGCCATCTCCTTCGAAGATAACTGAGATCAATTCCGATCTTATCACTTCTTAGCAAACCATTCCAAACATGCATTAAATGTGAGATGTTCGAGCTATATTAAAATCACTCTCTGACACAAAGTTGTCCTAGTTAGCCTAACTTGTCCTGGATCTCTGCCAAAGACTGCAGCATTGGTGACCGGCTGGCTAGACATTCTTGCATGATATTTCCGTCTTGAGCAAGCAGATACCTTGCAATCATGTTGTGCAGATGAGGATCAGTTGGGGTTGACACCATCCACTTCCTCAGCTCCTTAACAGTGTGTTCCAGCATGGCTCGTCTGCCAGGATCTCTGCATCGAGTGATGTGCTTGGAGGATTCATTGTTCTTTCCGCAGCTGGGGCAGATGTTTTTGACTGTTGGGTCGATGTGTGATAGCTGGCGATTGGTGCCACAGAATTTGGAGCATTGCTTGGTCACAATAGTCCTAAACATTTGAGGAAAGCCAAACATTGTCTTCTCAACTCCATCCCACCAGATGAGATGACACTCATATTTGCTCACGATCTTGCATTTGTGGAAGAACTCCCTTGCTGTCCTATGGCTCCAATGTTTATTGAAGGCTGACCTCATTGAGCCCGTCACCTTCTCTCTGTTTATGCTCACACGAATTTGTTTGAAAGATAGTCACTGCTGATATAGTTATCGTCAGTGACCCCTGCAATCAATCCTACCTTGGCAAGCTTGTCCACCGTGACGTTCATCTGTTCACGCAAGATTGGCTCCTCCCAGAACTTGGAATCGTCCTGATGTGAAGGCACCCATTGACAGTCTGTTTGAAATGAGTTGTGTGAGATCTGTTGCTTGAAGCATCGAAGAATGTCAGCTTGAGCATGCTTGTTCTCCTTGAGTTGTTTCGCAGGAGAGTTGCCATGTTTGACCACTCCCATATTGTTGCATTCAATTTGGACTGGAGCATGTGGTGACGCTCTCCGCTGTGATGCAGCTCGTAGGACTAGCTGGATCAAAAGCCCACCCAGGATTTCTATTTCTCCTCTGTAATTGTCAGCATCCAGGGATTTCTCTGCAGCCACGCCTTTCGCTCTCTTGTTTGTGTTGGTGCAAACAATCCTAAACGCCACAGAGCAGACTTCCTTGGTGACCTTGGGCATGTAAGAGCCATGAATAGGCCTTGGTGGATCCACTCAAAGTGTTTCCACAAAGACTGGTTCTCAAAGTTGCAAAGTACCCTCCAAAAATCCACTTCAACTGGTATTTAGTATTGGAGTGGGGATTGCTATATGTGAGTGCAAACTCACTGTTGAATCATTCACGTGTCAAATACTGGTGTCTGTGTGCTGGGGTGGTATCCCAGCTCTTGTCTCTTCCCATGTGAAGTGGCGGCCAAATCTCGTTGGATATGCCCTGGCAATGCTGCCAAACGCTTCGTAGCAGTCCTCCTGATCCATGGCTGTGTAGGCATATAGTAGGCCTCCTTCATTATCTTGTGAAATGTACCATCTCATTTTCATATTACTTTTACGTAGATAGGGGCCCAGCACATTGCACAGTGGTAGAACCAATGTTGGGCCTATGCAGGCCCTTACTGTGTCATTCCAAAGTGCAAAATCTGCCCAAGTTGGCCGTTCCAATGGTAATTTGTGGTCAGACGCCTCCTTGAGACTGTCACCAAGTACCCACGGCTCTAGTGTCCTGCCATCACAAGCGAGACCATCAGACGAATTGATGATACCCTTGGCCTTCCGCACTCTATTCGACATCTCTGCAGACTTGGAGTCAGGAGCAGCCCTTTCTAACAACAGCCCCATGAATGATTGGTCCCCTGCCATGACTGGTTTGAGGTGGTGATCCTCACCCAGTTGAATGCCAATGTCCAAGTGTGTTGCAAAGTCCCAAAAGTTTTTGAACCAGGTACCATCTGTGGCGAGGCAGCTGAGCTTGGCGTAGTTCTGTGAGAGGAGAGTGCGGTAGAGTCCTGCCTCGACCATCATTGCTTCATAATTATGTACCATCAGCTGTCCGCATGGACCTTCATAGTCCCAAAATGGCACTGCATAAAGAATACTTTGTCTGCAAAGCAGTCCACAACGAAGTTTTTGAGGCACAGGCCTTGGAATCTGACTGAGAGGAGACGCCAAGCAAGTGTGATACACCTGTTAACTCCCAAGAAAGGTAGGATCTTGAAGTAGAGACCCTGTATCAATGTATTGAGTTTGGCGGGCTTGATCACTGCTGATGCCAAGCCGTATGACATAGCAGGATTCAGCTGGATTGCCAAGCTGAGCCAGGTATCTCTGGGCTCCAGTGGCCTGGCCTGAAGCTTGCTCACCCACTCTACTCCTTTCTCCTTCATTGCCTCCATGTGTGGGATGCCATTGCCAGCTGGAGTAAAGTGCACGCCAAGCATCTTGCTTGAATCTGTAATGGCCAGAGTTGGGATTGGAGCCTCAGTTCCATTGGGCTGAGGGACTGTGATGTGGCCTGGCAGAAGCTTCATGCTCCCATTCTTCTGCTTCGCCTCCACCAAATACGGAGCCTCAGGAAGCTTCTTCCTCTTCTTCAGTTTTGTCTTACCAGCAACAGTGTGGTATGTCATGAAATAGACATAGCACTTCTCAGACTTCAATGCTCCTCCTGAGGCCTGGCCAAGATGTGCCAGGTCGTTGGTGGTGCCCTGCACTTGCTCAATGAGCTCCGCGTCCTCAGTATGCTGGGAAGGGCCCCAATGGAAGGCATCGGTGTCATCAACGTACATTGCTCCTGCCAGTAGGAACATCTGAGCTGTGTAGCTGGATGTAAGCTTTTGGCCCCATGTCCCATCCTCTTGTAGGCGTTGATGATGAGGGTGCTCAAAACCATGAAAGCTGGGGGGCTGCACAGTTGCCTTGTCCATACCCTTGGATGGGATCATCCAAGCTGCCCCCAGAAAACTCCTTAGACTCACCAAAGCCTGTTCTCAGACAAAACTGCATCGTAGAGAAGGCCTGCAGCATCACTAAAACATATCATCTTAAATATTGAATCTATTACACCTGTTCCTATCTGCAGATCTTTACCGCGACCTTGTGACATTGATATGAGTTCAATATGGCAGAACATTTGATTATGTGCGGACTACAATATCTACCACAAAGACATATCTTGGTATGTATGATAGAATAAGGCATGGTAGTGGCTCGTTCAGGCACACAAAGGTCTTGAACAATCTAAAAAGGTATTTTCAGGAAAGGTGGGAAGTTGTAACACTGTCGGAACAGTTTTGCCTCTGTTAGCATTAGATAGAGAGAGAGCTAAGTTTATACCAATCCCTTTTGAACTGAAGTATCTTCTTCCCGCCATATCATTGTTCAATCACACCATACTCTTTCCTTCTTTCCGCCAAGGGGATCTACGGAAATTTCAGCATCAGATCCTCCAATACCCCAGTACAAATTTTTGCCTTTCGAAAAGCAACCATAGTCCGCATATTCTCCAACAAAAAAGCTTTCGAACTCCATCTTTTTGCGTTGTCCTTTACATTGTTCTTGTGTGATGCAAGTTTTAGGAAGATCAGCTGTCACTGATACTGATGGTTGCGCAGAAGGCTGTGAAACCGGAGACCATGTTGGAAAAGAGGTGCCTACTGTTGGAAAAGGAGTTTTTGGAGACCATTTTGTAGAGGGAGCTGGCAATTGCGAAGGCAAGGCTGACATCTCTGCCATATCAAATGGAACCTCGAAAACTATCACGTCATTCTCATCTGGGTTTTCAGCTATAAGTTGACCTGATACTCCCAGACTGCTGTACATCCAAGGGTTCCTACAACCACAACAGCTTTCCTGGAAGGTGAATTGGTATACCCCTGGATGTAAACACACTGTATCATTTACTTGAGGTCTGCCCCATTCGTCATCATCATCTATGTCAGCAAACGTCTGCACCCAGGTCTCAACGATATCAATTTTACTCCCGTCAATTTTTTTGAGGTTTGCTTCCCAAGGACAGCAATATCCACCTGCAGTAAACTGAACAGAATGGCACAACGTAGGAGCCATTGATGTGGAAGGAGCTTGTGTAGGATTGGGCTGGATACAACCAACAATGTTTATAACATGCACATCTCTCTCATTTGTGGCAACCAGAGTACGCCCTGACAATTGATATTCATCATATCCTTGATCAAGGACAAGAGCTTCTTCAAAGAATCCGGTGTTTTGCTGTGCAAAGATAAATGTTTTGTTGGCACTACCCACAATCAACACATCCTTGTCCAGAGCCAGTGATTCACCAAAACCTTCTGCATCATATGGCGTGGCATTCAAGTGCTGGACAAGTGCAAACGTTTGATTCATTGCTTGTCTTTGGTAGATTACAACACCATGATCCGTAGAATAAACGAGATGACCACTTCCAAAGCTCACTGCCAATATTGAACCGTCACTGTTCAATAAATCTTGCACCAACAAGAAAGTGCCACTTGCTTGATCGTATTGATGCAGTTTGATCCTTTCCTCGTAAACATAGTCATGCGTCCAAAATTTCTTGGGGTTCCGCACAACAATCATATCACCTTCAATGAGGCACTCATCAATCCACTCATCATAATCATCCCCAGTCTCGCCAATTTCAATCAGGCCAATTTGTTCCCATTGACCACCAAGGCGCCTAAAGACATAACCTCCATTTACACTGATACAAATGCCATCCATTGACTCATAATAATATGCATCTGATACTACTAACAAATCACCATTGATATCCACCGATTCGCCATACCCACGAGAGCCAAGCAGTCGAGTTGGTGTGGGAGGAGACTCAACCTTTGCCCAGAGATTGAAACTATTTTGTTCGTAAATGTAGACAAAACCCTCACTGCCCCTAGTTGGCAATCCAACAACAACAGTTGCACCAGAGATTGAAACATCATATTCTTCTTGATAAGGAAAATGGCCCCAGATAAGATCCCCCTCGATGAAGGATCCAACTCGTTCCCAGACATCATTGTCTGTTAATGAAAAGAACAATATATATAACGATCCAATTGGCTCTGCGCCAAGCAAAGTTCCTGAAATGTCTCTTGACACAACAACCATATTCCGTCCATCAATGGCCACCTTGGGATCAAAGGTCTCAGAATGCATGAGCTCCAATTCTTGCATGTTTGCGATGACTATGAAGGAACATCCTGTTGGCATTGAGGATGGTACCTGACTTGACGAGGGCACTTGACTGATTGAAGGAGGGGGGGTTGCCTCCAAAGTCACCACTTCCGTGATAGTTTCAGCCTTCCTTTGTCTTGATGATGATACTCCAAGAGCAACCGCCAGGACAGCCACTGCAATAAACAGAGCAGCAAGAGAACACTTTGCTCGTCTCCGTTTATACCACGGAGGTGCAGGTACTGCAAGGTAGACTTCATCGTCTACTTCATCAACCAAATATGCCTCGGGTACAATTGCGCCAAACTCGCTTTGTTCCTCATCAAATTCAATTGTTCCAGTGTCATTGATTTCATTTGTTTCGTCTGGCAGATTTGTATTTTGATCCGTTGGTAAAGGAACATTTGTATTGAAATCCACATTAGTTTCCATCTCTGCACTACTCGGTTCAGCTAGTGTATTGTATTCCCTATCCCATGGTGAAGAATCATTTGTAATATATTCGACATCTGCTGCCATCCCTTCATTTGTCGGATGAACCAACGAAGCTACATCGGAATGAAATCCTTTCTCATCTCCATTATCCACTCTATTTGCTAAAACCCCCTTGGCCAAGCCTTTTTCATCTCCAGTAAGCTCTGAGGCAACATTGAATGGAACAGGCGGAGCAAGGAGAGCAGGTGAGCAACTATTTGCTAAAAACCCCTTGGCCAAGCCTTTTTCATCTCCAGTAAGCTCTGTTGCAACATTGAATGGAACAGGCGGAGCAAGGAGAACAGGTGAGCAACTATTTGCTAAAAACCCCTTGGCCAAGCCTTTTTCATCTCCAGTAAGCTCTGTAGCAACATGGAATGGAACAGGTGGAGCAAGGAGAGCAGGTGAGCAGCTTTTTGCTACACCCCCCTTGGCTATGCCCGTGGTATTTTCATATGCTGTAATTTTCGTATATGCCGCAGAATCCGTAGAGCCATCTACCATAGGCGATGGCCCAGCATCAACTTCATCCTCATCAATTTGTTCAATTCCAGCAGGGCGTCTTGCGTGTGCACTGGGACTGAACGTTTCATGGAATGGTCCAATGTTATCTTCTATGATCTCTGGACCAGCCAATGGTGCAGTCGATAGTTGTTTGTCTTTAGCTGCATCCTCCATTGGTGTGTCTATTGGCACCAGAAGAGGACCAGCATCGTTGTCATCATGAATAAGCTCTGGTCCACGAAGTGGTGAACCTTCTACTGCATCAATCTCCTCCTTCCTCTCATCTTCAACACCTCTTTTTGGATAGAATGCCAGTTCGTCTCCCAATTTTTCTTTCTCTTCTGGAAGGAATGTGGATTCTTCTTCATCGGATCCGACTGCACTGGATGGTTTCTTATTGCTATGTTTCAACATAGCATCACTGTCGATAGCAGGATGAGATCCAACGTTATCCGCAACGTGTTCTAATGAAGCCGGCGATAGCATCATGGTATTGTCTTGGTTAGGATCCTCGGCGGCACTGTCACGCACGGCTTCTGTCGCAGCAACAGGGAGGTTTCGACTGCTGCCGTCCTCTTCATCTTCTATCAACTCTACTGCACCACCAAGGCTGGGTGTACTGCTGGCATTGGCATCCAATGAAAACGATTCACTGGTACCTGGGGGGAATAGGATAGCAGAGACGGGGCGGGTTGCTGGATTAGTACCCTCCTCATTTTCAACAGCAACATCACTAAGCTTGGATTCTTTATTGGATGACAACATGATGGAATGAAAATGAAATGGGAGCTATGGAATGAAGCTGCTCTCATGCGCGCTGCCTCTCCAAAGAGCGGATTGTTTGTTGTGTTTGTCCTCGCGCACGACCACGACCTTCCTCTCTCGCCTTCTCTCGCCCTCTTCCCTAACGCACGCAATGGTAAGCGACAAGCGAGAGTGGCAACAAGTGGTGTCGACCAAGGCCATTGCCATAGATTGCCATAGCCATTGCCGTTGCCATTGTCCATTGTGGATTTGGTCGGCAACAAAAGGTCTAAGCAAAAATACATTCCTACAGGCAAAAAAGTCATTTATTTTGTGATATTCAATTACACGTGGAAGTTATTTGAGGAATACAAAAAATTTAGCTGAGAAAGTCTGTGCAAGGCTAGCTTGGATTTTACGGATGAAACTGCTAAAAATGCAAACATGTACTTTTGCGCAGGATTAGTAACGGCAATGCAAAATGCGCAGCGCATGTGATGGAGCTGTGGCGATGATGTGACAGTAATGTGACTTCAATGTGACTAAAGTGTGACTGTCATGGATTTTCAGCATGCTTTAAGATGGTCCCCCGTGGATGGTCTTTGAAAATGAAGAAGTGCCAATTAATCTCACCTTTTTGTATCTTGTTCCTTCTTGGAATGCTTAACCCTTTGGTACCCAAGGCTAATTTTGGCAAATGGAGGCTATCTTGACGATCGACACGACGTTATTACGGTAGATTGTGATAAAACTCGACAAAATTAGATTTCTCGAAAACTTTATGGGCGCGTCAGTAACAGTTTGAAAAGATTGAACGCCGCGCGTCACGAGTTCACGGCACAAATCACAACAATTGACATCAATTGAATCGAACAGTCGTCAGATCTGCCACTGTCATGTCGTCCATGTTTGGTAGAACCTTAGCATTTTTTGGTATTGTCTTCTTCACTTACTTGCCGACCTACCTGCAAAAAACGCTAAAGTTTTGAAATGAAATGGCGTGACAGGAGCGTTTGCCAACGCGGACGTCTGCGACGCACGCGTTGATCCTCTAGCTTTACGATAGATACCATAGAACAAAAATAAAAAAAGGTAGCTTAACTATCGAATATCCTAACTTTGGTGGCCGTTCGTGAATCGTTCAGAATGAGCGGGAACGGCATTTCATAACGTCGTGTCGGCACACGACGACAGGGTTATACACGGTGAATTGGCACAACTTTCATAATATTAGGGCTCTAGACAATTTTACAGTTACCGACTCTGCAGGGATCCAGCGCGAGCGGGTTTTCACCGGATCGGCATTTTTTCACGTGATTTCACTTTTTCAGCTCGCCCTCCTCTAGAGCAAGGCTAGCAGAAATTAGCACTTCGGACCTCCTCCATCAATCTCTATGGTTCAAGCCTCAATTTATGCATCCGTACAGTTTGGAAACTACTTCGTGCTCCAGCTGACGGGCTTTGATTTTTGAGCAGTCCAATTTTATTTAATTGCATGAGAAACGTGATCTTTGTGAGATGAAAAGTCTTTCTAAAGGTATGACGTCGTGAATGTCTGTATTTGCAGCTTGGAAATGGCAGACGTGATTTGTGCAGTAGCTTGCAAAGCATCTTCTCTGGAGAGAGAGAGAGAGAGAGAGAGAGTGAGAGAGAGAGAGAGAGAGAGAGAAAGAGAGAGAGAGAGAGAGAGAGAGAGAGAGAGATCGCATCAGCATCTCTTGTGATTCACATTTGCAATCTCAAAATCAATGCATCGATATGTACTCTCTCAAGAGATAATTCATGGATTGTACATTCTCTCAAGGACAGTACAATGTTTAGCTCTTGGGTGATTTATTGTACAATTAACATCTCTTCAAATATGGAAAAAAGAGAGAGATGCATTGTACTGTCTCAAGAGGTAGTAACATAACCTATGTAGAGCTACATTATGTATCATAGCATCGAACGATTATGGCATCTCTCTCAAGAAATGCACGATCACATTGTTCCTCCAGAGATGCAATGTAACATGTCTCTATCAAGAGAGCATTGTATCCCTTTCTTCCTCTCTCGAAAGAAAGATGCACCGTATTGCATCTCAAGCAAAAGCGATGCATCTCTCAAGATCGTGATTCTATTGGCACACACATTGTTGATAGGTTGATAGCGCAGTGATATGGATCATTGAGTCGATTCATGTTATCAATGCCATGCGAACCGATTCATGCATCATAATATCTGTATGCATCTCTTAATAGATGATAAGGAATATGCCATTCTCAAGAGATGAAAGTAAGACATCTCACATATTATGAGAGGATGATAAATTCTTTGATGTTGCAAACATCCATCAATTGATACGAATCCAAGATGTACAAGATCAATGACAGCTTAGCCCATTCATATCAGAAGTATGAATCAATTGATGTGATTCTCATACTACCTCATCTCATCTCATCTCTCACTCCAGAGAAGTAGATGAAACCCAATGAATTCAATCACTTCTCAATAGATGGATTCATTAAATAATCTTTCAAGAGATACATGCATCGCATCATCTCCTCTAGAACCATCCTGAACTGTAGATTTGTTGACCGTATCAACATCTCTTTGTAATCTCTTTCAAGAGAGCAGTGTATCTTCTCTCTCGTAAAAGTAAAAGTGCATTTCTTCTGAACAGAAGAGTTGCTTCATAAAATGATTCGAGATACACGAAGTGCAGATCATATGCATATGTACGCCATCAGTGCATACCAAATCAATTAAGTACAAATACTGTTGGCAATGATGCGGTACTGAAGATGATCTATAAACCATCATTTTTGTTGCCAATGATTTGATACACCAACAATTCAATACAACATTGTTGCAGTACTTTTATCGAATCATTGGTGAGCAAAACAATTTTGCAATCAATGCATACAACAAGATGTAAAAAATGTAAAGCCAGCTATTTTCTAGTGCCTAGCCTCTGGAGGACCTTTTGGATGCATAGGATGCATAGATTTTCAC
>JALLOX010000963.1:0-10237 GCA_036939695.1 Thalassiosira ordinaria
TGGCTTGTAATACATGCAATTAAGTTGCGGTGCCCTTGGAGGTAGGAAGCTACCTATGTAAACTTATAGGTAAAGATCTTGAATGAAAGGGGCGGGGAACTTTTCACTACCTATGACCTCTCTAAAAAAAATGATCATTACTATGGTACAGCCCTTTCCACCCGATGCGATGGCGGACCCTGTCTCACCCAAGAGGGATGAGGTCTTACATTCGTGGGAACTGGTAATAATAAAGCATCAGCTGTCAAAAATGATTTTCAGCCACTTTCAGCCGGCAGTTTCCAATCCACCTCCATCCTCCAATCCAATCTAAAATCCAATGCACCTTCTCATTCAGACTTCCTCAGACAAAAGACAGGCAATCTCTACTCTGCATAATCTCTCTTCTCTCTGAAATGAAAATCTCAAATCTCAAACTCAAAAGATCTCATGGCTCATGGGCGAACCAATCAAAGGAATCATAACACAACATCTCCGATAAAACCATCATAGATACAACAGTATAGTCAGCATGAGCACGAGAAATTTGTTGAACAACTCTAGGTCAAGCAGGAAGCTCTCTGTAAGCTTTACCAGGACCTCTTCGGTAGTGTCAATCAGCTCTGACAACGCGAAAGCCCAGGATCCGGATGACGAAGTCGAACCGCCAGATTACGGCCCATGGTGGAGAGATCAGCCATCGGGAGACATCCTCTCCCAGTCAATATCCCTGACTGACCTGATCCTCGGCATCTACGCCATCGAGCTGTGGCACTACGACGAATCCTCGGGCAAATTGGTCAATGTCAACCTTTCTTCTCGCGACGAGGAGACTGGCGAGATGAGCGGCGGAGGCTTGCTCCTCAAACGCAGGACTCAGGAAACTGATCTTGATAATGATTATTCAACTAATGCGGCCCTCGATGCATACAACAAGTTGACGGATCCCTCACAGAGCGGTTACCTCCCAGCGAGCGACGTGGATCCCGGTGTGGGCTTGCCAGGTGCCCTATGGGCGGAGTCGAGGACCCACCATCTTGGCAGCCACACTCATGATAGTGTTTTGTGGAGGGATGTTGAGGAATTGGCAAACGATCCAGACCAGGTCAGTAGAATACAGTACAGTTGTGATTCATTACCACTCATTATTTGTTAGTAAGTGCCATATCAACTCATGATTCGTGTCTTGATTATTTTATCTTTTCCTCGCGTATCATTGTAGCCATATGATGAAAGACTTCAGGCCTTTGCCAAAGCAGGCTTTAAGTTGGCTGCTGCCATTCCATTCGATGTGAGTACATTCATAGTTCAATCTAATCATGAGATCTTGTGTAGTTGCTTATCAAATATCTGTTGTCTCGATGAAAATGTAAAGATCAATGGCTACCGTGGTAAGCGTGAACAATCAAAAGATTATAATCGATTGTGTCAGACAAAATACAACTCTCTCATTATTTATTTTTATTATGCACAGGCATGGTAATCTATTTCGGCAACCCCCATGCAAAGCATGAAAAGCTTAACAATCCTTCCAATGCGCTCTTTATGCACAACGCTGCTCAGGTAAGAGCAACATAATATGAACATTAACACTTATCCATTTTCATTCGCAGTAGTTAATTGATTCTTTATATTTTCTTGTACTTTTATTTGGTCTCTCTACAATAGTTGATTGGCGCTGCTGCTGCAATTCAAGGCCCAACTGAAAAAATCAAAGCATTCCGTGAACAAGAGAGTTATGGCAACTGGCATAGAATGAAAATTAAACTTCTCACTATAGTGCGCTTTGGAGGAACCTTACGCAAAGATAAAGCTAAACAAGCTGGCATGACAGACCGTATTGATAAGCCCACGAGAAGGTCATCCATGGCGAGCTTTCGTGAGGCATCTGTCAAGTTCCGCAAGGATGCCAAGAAGAAGATCAAGGAGTCCGTGGATGAAGCAAAAGCCAGTGCCAAAGTCAGAATGTCGAGGTGGTCCAAGAAAGTACAGGGTAAGTATCATATTCCAACTCTATGCTTCACTTCAAATCTGGCTCTTATTGAAGTGTTTCTTATATCGTGCGTATTCGAAAACAGGCGGCAGTGCAGGTATCCCGCCTTCCTTTACCTTTTCACAAACCCTCTGGTCATTCATTGGTGTGATGACAACACACACAATTCTTTCTCGAATCAATCTCTTGATCAAGACTGAATCTGACCAAAAACTTAGTCTTATCCTCGCTCCACTGGGTGCTCTGAGCACACTCCAGGTAAGCTCACAAATAAAGAGTGCAGAAGTTTGATTGATTCCGTCTACATATACCTTGCATTGCCCAGTCGCTCAACTAATTCTTGGCAATCGCTTGCATGACCTCCAGTACAATCTCACAGCTGCACCGGCAAGCCAACCAAGAAATGCAATTTTTGCCCAGGTATTTGCCATATCCACTGCTATTCTACTCAGCTACATCCCAAATGTCGAACCCTGGTTTCGCTCTGCTCTAGCTCCCGCCATTGTTATTCCAGGCATGGCAAAGTTGGGAATAATTCACCCACCTGCAGGCGCGGCAGCCATTGTCTTTTCCTCTGGCAAGTTCGGGTGGGAGGAAATGGGAATTTTCTTGGCGGGGGTGGCTATTTCAATCATCACTGCTGTTGTGATAAACAACCTTAGTGATAAGCGCCAATACCCAACGAGCTGGTTTTTGCTCAACAAAGCGAAAAAGAAGCTGCTGAAGGAGTGATGAATGTCTTGCGGTTGTCGAGCTTTATGTATAAGGCTTCTAACTGAGCTGTCAATGAACATTCATTGCGATTAGTCAGGTTTGCATGCAGTTCAGAATGAAGTAAAGGGAAGTAGGGAGTGGAACATAGAGTCAAGAGATGAATTGGAAAATGATTGTTGTTTACATGAAAAGAGATCTACATTCTTATTAGGAGTGACTAGCGCCTGTATGTGTGCTCATATGCATATAAGTATTACTAATCTAGCAAATGATACCCTAAAACACAATTGCAGAATCTTTTGTAAATATCTTTGGAATATTCTGCTCGACCTCCTCTGGATTAATCCTGTTCCTTCTCTCGGTGATGTCTCTCCAAATCCTCTGCCTTTTGTCATCTCTGCTACTTTCTCCTTGCTTCTTGCCACAAAACCCCTCATTCATTATCACCAGCTGATGATAGTTTTTGAGAGCTGGCACTCTCCCTGGAAAGACCTAGCATACCATACGAATACACTAAAAATGTATCGTCCCTTTGGGAGGCGTCAAAGTACACGATCTGAAGGCGGGCAGTAAGTTGATAAAACATGTGCCTACTCTCAGGATTAACAATACACATGCATAGGAATAAGGATTAATTTCGTTTCTATAACAAATGACACTATCTCTAGAACTATCTCTTCCCTTGACGTTCCTTGTGATCGTGCTTCCAACTTCGGAACCAGTAACCTGTTTTAGAAAAATTGTTGGGCTTTTATTTCTTTATGTCGTCAACAAAGGTCGTCCTTCTTCTCACAAAAATCCCATGTCATCTTTGTTGCAAACTTGCCCCTTCTCGGATTTTCAATCGTTGCACATGAAACATCATGAATCCATCCTCAATCAGCCTCAATCTACCATACCTCAATTCTCAAGTAGCGATGTAGCCGGCCAGCCTAGCATGCAGCTGCCCCGTTCAGCCAGAGAATCGGTGCAAGCATAAGTTTTGGTGCAATGGATATTCATTGATAAAAGCAATGCTGGCTGTTCAATCTATCCCAGCAGCAGTTCTGGTAGCATTAGGATGGATCGGAGCAGTGAGTCTGTTGCAGACAACCGTCGCAACATCGACATTGTATATCGATTGTTCTTTTGACGAGCGTCTCTTTTGCATAATATTACCTTATTCATTCTAAATTCTACACCAATCTCTGCCGCTGCATCCGAAATACCACATCTAATAAATCATAGGTATCAGGCCAAGGAGGAGTCGTTCCCTGCGACCTAATTCCCAATCCACCCTGGGTTACCCCCGCCGGAGTATGCGGCACCGATTCCTTCTGCTGCACCTTCAAGGGTGACCTACGCTGTCGTCCCACAGAAGAATCCTGTGGTCCCGGCGAGGCGCAGGAGAATCTATGCTGCAATGGTAACCCCCTCGCTAATCCCAACAATGTCTGCGATGCACAAGGGGGATGTAGCCCCGCTGGTGCAATATGCTGCAAGGATTCGAATACTAATGATCAATTTGTTTGTATTATTGAAGGTGATTGTCCGGATGGGACGAGTGCTCCCGAGGCGAGTCCATCGTTGCGGCCTTCGATTTCTGCGGAGCCTTCCGCGAGTTCACGGCCGAGTGCATCGTCTCAGCCTCGACTTCTATCATGCCTTCTGATAGTTCTCAGCCGAGTTCATCTTTGCAACCGTCTGTATCGGCGGAACCTTCAACTTCGTCCCATCCATCCAATGTGCCGAGTGAAGCTCCGAGCATAAGTAGTGAACCCAGTTCCTCTAGTAGGCCTTCACCTACGACAACGGAACCCAGTGAGAGTCCATCCATAAGTGCTATACCCAGCACATCAGCAGAACCAAGTCTTGAACCATCTGAATCACCAAGTATCTCTGTATTTCCAAGTCTTGGACCATCTGAGTCACCAAGTGTTTCATCCATGCCAAGTACTAGCTCGGAACCTTCACTTATTCCCAGCGAAACTCCTTCCATCAGTACACACCCTAGCATGTCTTCCCAGCCATCAAATGAACCATCCATATCTGTGGAGCCAAGTACCAGCACCAAACCCTCCTATGCTCCCAGCACTAAACCTTCCATCAGTTTCGGGCCATCCACATCACAAATACCCAGCTTCCAACCCAGCGAATCCAATCAACCATCAGAAGCACCTAGTATCTCTTCAGAGCCATCCTCTTCTAGCATGCCTTCACCCTCGTCAGAGTCTCCCAGTGGCACTCCTTCTACAAGTGCTCAACCCAGCATCAGTGCTGAACCCAGTTTAAGTCCCAGCATTAGCCTCGAACCTTCCACAGTACCATCATATGTACCTTCAGCATCACCCGAGCCAACAACGCCGAGGCCAAGCGATTTCATGGGAACAATGGAACCGACACCCAAGCCCACAGAGCAGCCGTCCTCTTCTATATTTCCAACAACGTCACAGAGTCCATCTCAGTGCGTATGCGAGTGTCCGACAGTGCAGCCTTCTGTTCCATCGACGTCTTCAAAGTCATCAAAATCTTCTTCCAAATCATCGGTAAGTTGCGTCACATTGCTACTGATACATATGTCAAAATTTGCCTCTATCCATTTTTTCTTATCATATCAAACCTACAAATGAAATATCTGCAGAAAGGGGTCACGACAACTACAACAACCACTGCAACTGTTGGAACAACTGGAGCTACAACAACGGCTACCTCCGCCACCACAACAGAAACGAGCAAAAGTAGAAAAAAGCCAGGGAAGGCTGGTAAGGCAAAAAGGACAAAGAGAAAGAAGACTGGCGGTGGTACCAGGAAAAAGGTTGGGCAAAGGACTTGGAAGATTCGCGTGAGCAACATGGAATATGATATTGACAATGATTTATTCTTGGACGATGAGGAAGAGGATGACTTGATGCCTTATGATGTTGATTATGTGACTGGAGGTGCCGAGTATGACATTGACAATGATTTGTTCTTGGACGACGAGGAGGAAGAGGATGGCATATCATTGCAGACTGGCGATACATCATCATCAACAATTCATGTGCAGAGCTCTCATCTTCGTGCGCACTATGAAGACCAAAGTGATGTATTCGAATAGTGTCTGGGAGTACCTGTGAGTAAACATCAGATATACTATCAGAGGTTTCATTTTTGCTCTTGATTTGCTGTTATCATCTATTGAAGAGGCTTCTGCCGGCGATTCTGCTGTTGGTAGAAACGACGACGAGACAAAACCAATTGAAGGTGTATTTGTTCCAAAGAGCAAAGACTGTTATTATAAAGTTCAACTCCTTCTGTCAGCCAAATGACTTGGATTAAGAATGAAAAGTAGAACCTCTATAGATTTATGCACATGAATGAGAGAAAAGCAGTTGAGCATCAAATCCCTCTCTTCGATTGCTTCTATCATACCAAATGCTGTATGTTGGTTATTTCCTGCAGTCATAAGGCCTCAACTGGTTCAAATTACTTGCGCTGACCGAGTGAATTGGATATCCACTATCTCCTCCTTCCATCTGAACCTTATATTGCCCTTCAGACGTGGCTGGACCGAGCACACGCACTATCTGGTTGTTCAGTTCGGTCTTGTTTTTCAACCTAGCAAGCTGCACAAGGTCACCAGGCTTGAACTCTCCTTCTTTTCTACAATGAATTTTGTGCTCGTTCTCTGTCCATTGCTTCCGTTGGCATTCCTTGCTGCAGTAGAATCCCTTGTCACATCTTGAACATGTGAAAGGAATTGTGCCCTTATGTTTGCAATAGTCACAATGAATGCCGCCAACATCGATCAAATTGCTAAACTCCTCGTTTGTCAAAGTTGTCCCTCCCCGCCCAATGGGCATACAATGGAGTGTTCTTGTTCCTTGAAAATCTGGCTCAACAGAGGATGCTGTAGCAGTATTCAAGCCATTAAGATTACTTTGGCAATCCTTCAGAACTCCTTCCATGAGTTCCTTCATTGTCCTCTCTTCCTGATGGCCATCTGTGAGAATGAGCATCTTTGTACGCGTCTCCATTTCCCGGTCCCTGGCCTTCTTAGGCTCTTTCTCTCCAATGAAAATTGAACGATGATATACATCTTCACATTTTTGACGCTCGCTCCGTGCGTAATGGAGGACNATTGACAATGATTTATTCTTGGACGTTGAGGACGAGGTTGACTTGATGCCTTATGATGCTGACGTTGCAACTGGCGATGCGGAGTATGACATTGACAATGATTTGTTCTTGGACGACGAGCAGGAAGAGGATGGCGTATTGTTGCAAATTGGCGATACGGCATCCTCAACAGTTCATGTGCAGAGCTCTCATCTTCGTGCACATCATGAAGACCAAAGTGATGTATTCGAATAGTGTCTGGGAGTGCTACCAGATATACTCTTCATTTTTTTGCTCTTGATATGCTGGTATCCATTGAGAAGGGGTTCTGCCCGTGACTTGGCTGTTAGTATAAACAATGAGTCAAACCAATTGAAGGCATATCGTATTTGTTGTCCAACTCCTTCTGTTTGTATGTTAGAGCTAAAGAAATATACAAAGCCAACCAAATGACTTGGATTTTGAGAACAAAAAATAAGGTCAGAACCTTTGTGAATCTTTGCATATTCATGAAGGAGAACTAGTTGAACATGAAATCACTCTTCGATTGCTCCTAAGATCACAAAGTTAGGCACATACAAACACACTCTATTATTATTTGCAAAAGGTTAAGACAGATGGAATAGAGTAGTTGACAATTATAATAGTGAAAAGATTATAGAGTACAAAAAAATGGTACAAATAATGGTAGTCACAGATATGACTACAGACGGGAGCAGCTTTTTCAAGGCCGGTCAATCTTTCTAGATGGTGCTTTCCAAGCCAAATGGAGAAGTTTGTCCTATTAAGTCCTCTTCTTCTTTCTAGATGATGTTTCTCAAGCTAAGGAAAGCAATCAATCCAGGGAGAAGCTTGATGCCAGATGACAGACACATAGACACAGAATTTGATGTCAGCGGGACATCAATGGTTGGGATGTAACTTGGAGTTTGGCTTGGATTGGACGTTCGGTTTGGACTCGGTGCAGAAGTAGGTGGCTCCGTTGAAGTTGGTCCGGAGCTGGTTGAAGGAATTTCAGAGGTAATAGATGTTGGACCGGGAGTTGATATTGGTTGCATCAAATTGAAAGTACCGCTTGGAGTTTTAGTTGGCTTCATTGTTGGATTCTTTGGGATATGATTTCAAGGGTATTTACAACGATTTTGTCAGAAATCAAGCTGTATATGGTATATTGTTAATTAAAACTTACCTCTGCCGGTGCAATTGGCGATGGACTTGGTGTGGGATTAGTCGTAGGTGACAGGGTGGGACTGGAAAGAGGTGTTGGTGTAGGCGGTTTGGTCGGTTCCAGACTTGGCTTCCCGGATGGTCCAGTTGTTGTCGTTGGACTTGTTGGTGAAGCAGTTGAACTCCCAGTGGGGGCATTAGATGGTGAGTCAGTGCCTGCGCTGACACCAATGGCGTCGGCAAAGTAATCGTGAGAAGCCTTCAGTTTAACAAACAGGTCATACTTGTTGTTGTTGATGAAGGTTTCAATGAGATTGGCCCATTCTTTGGGATCTTTATTGGGACATGTGTTGGAGTTGTACATCGCATCAAAGAATGTTTGTGCATCTAATACAGTGATCACTGATGAACCCATTGCCACATCACCAATGGACGCAGTCTCCTGATCCGTGACTGTGGCGCCCTCATTCCATGTCAAAGCACAAAAGTCACGGTACTCATCCTTGACAAAGTCCAGTAAAGTCTTTTCAAAGATCTCCTTCACATCATTCGGCATAGGTGGCAATGGTCCACCCTTGATCAAAACACTGATCAAAATATCTGCAGCAACCACCATACCTGCAGGTGAGGTTGGAGATGGGGTTGAATTTGACATCGTTGGGACAGGAGGAGCAGGAGTAACTGATAGTTTTGTAGGTCCAAATGTTGGTGCCTTAAAATGATAGTATTGTACAATATATTGCACGTTGCATAAGCAGCCAGACGTTAAGTTAGAATTAAATGGTAGATTTTGTAGATTGCTCAACCAACCTGAGGTTGAAAAGTTGTTTCAATGAAGCTATAGCAAGCTCAGATTAACTCACCTTTGTGAACTCATTAACCACCGCCAAAGAAGTAGGCGAGGCAGTCATACCCTCAGGTGCCTCCAAACCCACATACCAAAAGTGTGTCATTCCATCAGGAATCGCTACACCCTCTGTCCTACCTGTAATAGGATTCACATCACTCCCTATTGTAAACGTAAGGGAGGTCACATCCAATCGTGCATAGTAACACCCCGGACCAGGCATCGACCGCGAGAATTCACCAATGCTATTTGTGCGGATGGAGCCGAGCCGGTCATTGGTGCAGGAACGTATTTGGACGGTAACGTTAGGAACGCCAGGTTCGTTGGGGTCGCGTGAGCCGTCCCGGTTGATGTCATAGAAGACCAAACCTCCAACAGTTACTCCAAGGAATTGGAGAGGTGATGGTGTAATTGAACTCGGTGCCGGTTTCAGAGTCACAGTATTCGGAGTTGGAGCATTTGTCTGATAATTGCACTCAAACGATGATTCATGAAAGCACTGTTGATACGTAGACACCCAACAATGATTAGGCTGGCAGTTGTGCTCTGTTTTGCTATTTGTTGGACTTGGAGTTGGATCCGGGGTAGGCCTTGGGGTATACTCACATGGAACTTCAGCTTCGTACCAAATCTTACCCAAGAAGCGACGAGTGTTGTACAAGAATTCTTCTTCCAACCACGGGTAGAAGATAACACCCTCGCCAACTTTCATTTGCAGGTTGATATCATTATTCAATGAGTCCAAACTTGGCGCCTGGTCAATATAATCATGTCTTTGAACATCTACGGAGTCAAATTCTCGTTTGGCAGCATATCCATACTGCAGCCCAACCCTGTCCAATGTAACAAAGAGTGTGAGCTTGCCATTGTACTTTGGTAGTTTCATCTGCGTAAACCTCTCCTCGGGGATTTTGTAAAAGAACGTGGTAGTCACCTCCCCCTCGGCGGTGATTGCATCCATGCCACCGTCCGGACGGACCTTTCCCTTGTTCCACTCTTGAGCTGCTAGGGTTGCTTCTTCAATATTCTCATATCTATCCAAACTCCCTAAAGGACCGACGGTGGTGCCAGAGCCCATATTGAACACGTGGCCATTATTATCGTAGAAAGCAGTATCAGGTAGCAACTCTCTTTCATCTCCATCTGCAATCAATTGCCAATCAGTAAATTTTGCACGGGATGATTGATAGCTCCCTTTGCTTGGCACAATTGTATTGTCATTGGTTGGATCATCATCTAAATCGTTTTCATTCAATACGACATCATCGCCCGAACCGGTATATAACCAGACTTCGAAGCGATTTCCCTCATCAGGTCGAAAATCTGCCATGCGTAATGAAAGTGTTTTGATTGTAATTGTTTGGATGTCAGAACCACTCTGATTACTTACGGTGGAATCTGGAGCCGGAGTGGTAATACTAAATATGTTCCCGTAGGATGATCTTAGGATTAGACTTTGA
>JALLOX010000967.1:0-10116 GCA_036939695.1 Thalassiosira ordinaria
ATCTACATAGATAGCCGTAACAGTACTAACTCCACATTATTATTATTATTATTATCTATCCATCATCTTCTGTTCATTGTTCATTTCGACTTCCCTCAATCTCTCAGCAACAATAGCAATAATCGCTGTCAAACATGGGTGCTGAAGAAACTCCATCGGTGAGGATGCGTTCCATCTACGTGTCTCCACCCGACACTCCATTTCCCGGCGACTCAGAGGCACAGGTTGGAGTCACTACTAGCAGAAAAGTTGCCCCCATAAGCAGCAGCATCATTGATCAATTCTCCGATGAAAAAGATCACACCAACGCGCTGGATGCTGATGGAAAATGTACACCCCCCACCGAACCGTTGCAACTCCCTGAGTCTACACACAGCCTTCTATTTATGGAGAGCGTGTTTTCTCTTCCTTACTGGTTCGCTATGGGCATTTGTGTTATTTCATTTGGATGCCTTTGGCTTGCCTTCGAGAATAACTTAAGTGCGGGAACGCCAGGGAATCCGTTTGGCATTCCTGCGAACGTGACTTCATCGGTGCGAGCGGCGCAGTATTTATCCATTTTAGTTGCGTTGTTGATGGAAGAAGGTAAGTCCCTCCGGCTACAAGCGTGGGATTACTCCTCTCATTTTGGCCATACTCTCGTTTTCGTCAAGTATGAATACTGACATAGGCTCCTGTTCATTTTGAACTTCTCCAAGAAATTCCAACTGGGTTATATCTCCTATGGCAGATTCAAAAGAAGGACTTCGAGAAGAAATTACCAAAAAAAGAGATACTGGAAATTCGCCTTTGCGGCTATCATTCGTATACTTTTCGGATATGTGTTTTTGTTGAACGTCTTCCTTGTACTCATCCAAGCCACTGGAGTAATCGATATTTTTTACGAGTGCGTGAATGATGATAATCGTGGACATAATCCAATTCATCTTCCTCATCACTATCCTTGTCTAACAATTTCTCCTCATCAATACAGTGTCCTTGCTCTCCAGTTTGTTCAACAGGTGAGATTATTGCTTTGTTTAGTTGAGCTCTTTGGAATTATTTATTATCATGCTAACCATAGGCTGACTCCCTTTGCCCTTTGCAGCTTGATGATATTGCCTTTAGGTAAGCCTTGTGTACACATTATGAACATTCCCAACACAGAATAATTTGCAATCATATTATTTCATCTCATGCTTTATTCAATCACAGCCTTGCAAAAATGGACGTCCTAGGACATCGTATGCAGCGTGCTTGCATTAGTTGTGGTTATCATGTGGAATTTGAGAAGCAAAAAGCCAGGTGCAAGAAGAGTGAAATGTTTCTCAAAATCTTATATTTCTTGAACCTTGGGGCATTCCTTGCTGGAATGATTGTTGTTACTGTAAGACAAGTCAATTGACGTTATCAATGCAATTCAATCACAGTAACTTTTAATGGAGAGGAAGTATGGAACCCTGCACTGGCGCTCAACCAGGACACTGGTGAATGGGAAAATTGGACACTAGTTTATTCATACTTCTCGGGAGTTTACGAGTCCAGTAGCAAGAGTTCTGGCCGCCCAGCGTACCAGGAACGAAGGAAATACGACCGGGAACCTTATGAAGTGCAAGTTCCAGCTGAAATCCGATATTGCGAGGCAATCAAAGCATGGGTTTTTACTCACAAGTACATTCGAAAGAGTCACCGAGACGAGGTAGGAAGCCAATAGTATGGTTTGTTCTTCTGGTGCCAAGGCTTTCAACTCTAATCTTTTTTTACTGCAACACAATCAAATGCTTCGAAGTCTGACTGCAACTGGATACTCCGTTCTCCCGAAACAGAGGAATTCGATCTATTGAATGTTCCAAGCAATTGGCAAATTTGGACAGGGGTCATCAGCTCAACTGAAGTTTTCACTTCGTGCAATTCTTGTGAGGCTGCCACAGATTGCAATCTCAATGGTCAGTGCGTTGACGGCCATTGCCAGTGTGACAGGATTTCAGGGGTGAGATCATTATTTCTTGATATCTTTTTGGAATCGTTCACTCTCATCTAATCCCAAGCTGACTTCCTTCAATACTTGTCAGGCGCAATATTTGGGCATGCATTGCGAGACGAAACTCAGTGACCAATGCAGAACAATCCTTGGTGGTGAGAATAACTGATACAATTTTCGATGACGTATCTAGTGAATATGTTTCGGCTCACATATGTAAATATTTCACAGAAAAGGACAATATGACCTTTTCTATTGACTATTACAGCTCGTCCCTGGATGGAGATGGGCCACTGGTCCTGTTTGAGGAATATTCCCGTCCAGTATGTGGTGAGTTAAAGATGCTATCGGCACTGATTTGGACATACACTCAACATCATACTGAGCAATCCTCAACTCAATATCTTCAGTATGTTGAGGGCACCGGTGATTTCCCTGAAGACTATGAATGGACGGAAAACGATAATACGTGGCTTATTTACACAGGAAGCAGGTAAGTTTCTGAAGATCCAAAGCGTAGCCCTGGAATATCTTAATATTGTCTGATATTTTCCCTTTTCCCTTCATCATATCAGATGGTTTGGAACATTATTTAACTTAGAGGACTTGGATCTAACGAGGGAAGAATTGAGGTATCAAACAAAGGAATTCCATGGTGAGTTCCATGTGTCCACAAATATCGCTTAAATAGAATGCATATTATTTTTTCTTACAATGTGTGTCTATAAAATGATCAAGCCTTTTGGGGCAGGGCTTATTCTTCTTACACAGGCTATGTGTCCGACCCAACTAAGGCCTCAAGCCCTGTTGGAGTAGATTGGTATGAAATAGGAGTAGAGACAGGGAGTCAGTTTGGTGAGAAAATCCTCGTCAGTGCATGTTTCATATAAAATCTTTTTGTTGATGTAGGGTATTATTCTCACTGGATGACAATCTATTTTTCATGCAGGTCCATTTGGAAATCTCCTTCCTATCCAACTTTACAACCAAACTGGGAGAGGCTACTTCCGCTGCGCTGGAGATTACATTCCACCGAAAAAGATTCGAGGCTCAGATGAATAGTTGCACTAATAAACGCCAAGCAACGGAAACGGAAAAAAATTAATGGCTTTTATCCATGATGGACAGCTGGCATTCATACAGCTCCAAAAATGATAAGGTGTTGAGTATTGACTTCATTCGTATTATGTTGCCGTTGATCCTGAAGAGGTCAATTGTATCAATGTGTGTGTACAAAGGGGTGTGATATTTGTGTAGCAAATGTTAGATAGGCTCAATATGTATTGTAATAAATTATGTTTTGCCATCTTAGACACCTTTAGCCTTGCTCCTCCTATCTCACTAAAGCTCCATCACAAACATCTCAAAAATCTTATTCGCCAACAAGAAATACTCAAATCCCAGCAATTGATGATATGTGCTTGATTGAAATCATCAACCTTTAAGCACGTCGCTACCAAAAGATATTGATAGCAATGGAATTGTCGAAATGAGTCAAGATCGCAGTATCATTTTTCTATTTGCTTTCAGAGCAAAAATATGCAATTTTTTAGTCAAACGCAGATTATGATTCGATAGTGTTTCTTGCAGGTTTCTTGGTACCTGTGCTAATCAGAGATATTTAAGGTTTATTGATAAATAAAATACTTGCGTCTCTAGAGAGTGCTCCTGGCCCTATCTTAAAATCTTAGCAAAAACCCACCATGAGAATAACTGATTACGCGTTGGCAGATAGTAAAGAGCTAGACTATCCCTTATAAAAATCAACTCAAACAATTCATGAAAAAAGCTGAAGTCTTAATACCTATTGTCGAGTCTTGGCTCACTTTTTTGCGGCGATCAAACCAATGCCAAGCAATTGGTCAACCGTCTTTCGGCACTGCTGCTGAAGATCATTGAGAGTGGAGGTATCAGGGGCACCGCACATATCGCTGGTCTTTCCATAAACAGCCCCCTTACACTGATCAATGGCAACGTCACGGCATTCCTTTTTGTAGTTACCCGCGCTGTACCCGCTACCGGATCCGCAGTATTCGTAAGCAATCATTGTCGCGGCTGTCTCTCCCAGCTCAATACATTGTTCTGGACTATCGTGAAGGCACTCCTTCTCCTTCTCTTCGACTACTTCATTCATACCAGCACGGGCGCCTTCGTTGTAGGCACGTTCCTCCCAGTTGTTGCCCTCTTCGTCCCAACCCCTCTTCTCCGCCTCTTCTTCAGCTGCCTCATCGAAGGTCCACGCGTTTGCACAATCATCTCCCATATCGTCCCAGAGATCATTGGCAGCCTCTCGACCGTCTTCCAATCCCTCCGTGAATGGGTCTGAGCCCTCGAAGATAACTGCGGGAGCATTCTTGAAGTTGGAAAGATCACCTTGGCCGCGGAGCTGGGGCTATCGATGCATGGAACGAAAAAAGTGTGTTAGCTGTTGAATGTTATTGACAGTTGATTGATACCATTAGGAGCAGTCTTACCTCGCTCTTAGCTGACGCAGTGAGCGTAATGGCTGTGGAAAGTAGAAGTGGGAGCTTCATCCTGTTGATTGTATTGAACGTGATCGAACTAAAAAAATTTATGAGTAAATGCCATAATGGTCTGTGAGTCATGGCACTACCATAGAAAATCTCTTTACGTCATTGACAAAAGATCTCAAAAAATACGCATGCACATCTTCCTTGCCCGCGATTGAAAAAGGATCATTTGCAAGTTGCAAGTTCCAATAGGCCGATGATGAGTTGTGGTGATGGACAGACGAGAGTCCGTCATGCGCGTCCAAAGTGTGGACGCACGAGACAGCCACCCCTCCACGAGCTCATTCTGCTTTGGAGGTGGCAATCCATGGTTGCATTGCTGCAGTAGGATTAGCCGTAGTTAATGCTTTGAAGGAGCCCGCCGACGGAAACGACGGCGATAAAAAAGGAAGCAGAAGAAAATATGGCGTCTAAACAACGCCAGAAGAAAGGATCCAGGCTCTCCGGCGGCGCAGCAGCATCGGGAACCGTCGACGAACACGGAGTGAAGAGCCTCCTCGGCGGCAGCGATGAGGACGATGATTTTGATATGTGTAACGCCTCCGGGGAGGAGGAGGATGGCGCTGACGCGCTCGAGGACGGCGAGGACGGCGAGATCGACGAATCGGCGGACGATGGCGATACCCCCGCGGCGGCGGACGATGCAGGAGCTTCGGTTGGGCAAGGCGGAGGTGCCGCGAGCTCGGGAGTGTCATTTGCAGCCACGGTCGCAACCAACGCATCCGCAGGAGGCTCGGGAGCGGGGGCAACGGTGCCAAATGCCTCCCAGACGGGCAGTAGTGCGGGGAGATCGTCTGGAGGCCAGGGGAATGCGGGGAGGGCACCTCCCGCTCCCAGTGTCGGGGGAGGTACTGCCACGGGGCCGGTGGCTACCCCACCTCAACTCCAAGGGCTGAGGGGAGTGTTTCAACAAACAATCCCAACAGAGGCGGGGGCACGAGCCGCGCAATTTGTGGAGGAATTAAGTTGGCAGGCCGCTTTGGCTGCGGATCCAACAAAATGGGAGGAGTTCAAAAACAGTGTGTTGGGGAACGAGGAATTGATGGTGTTGGGCTGGGCCGCCCCGGGAACAATTACGGTCCAGCTTATTCACTCCCCTGCGGTGTTTAACAAACTGGGCACAAAAAGCACAATGAAAACAAAGGCCATTGGGTTTTTGGGGGACCGCACGGACTCCAGTCAGCCCATAGCGGTACAGGTGCCCCCCCAGAATGGTTGGCAGTGGAAGGAATGCACTTTTCTTGTGGATGGGATTGCAATGGAAACTTATTTTGCGGGAGGGGCGCATGATGGAGAATTTTGGAAGCCCTCTTCTCGGGCGGGAGCAGTCACCCAACACCTCCCACGTTTGATACTTCTGCCAAAGTTACTGGCAGACTTTTGTGCAAGCCAGCCAAGGACGGGGAGGGAGCTGTATGTGGAAACGTGCCGCCTGGTAGGGGAAGGTCTAGCGACGCCTGCAGAGGCTAAACTAGTGCTTAATTGGTCTGTTGGTATTATGCAATTGGAGCAGGGAAAACAGAGTAGCGCATTGAGTTGCGAGATCTCTGGAGCGGTATGCAGTGAGGGAATATTCCAGGGCTGGTGTAGGACGCGTCTAAACACCACCCTGGGAGCAGAGATATGCCAGCAGTCGGGAGGACAACACGGGGTGACCCAAGGTCAGACGGCAATGCTGGCAGCTTTCTCTGCGGACCTTGCGGCCAGATTAGGTACCACAACTCAGCCAACTCCCGCGGCTAGCACCCAAGGGGGGGGCACGGGGCAGGTTGAGACTAAGAAGAAAAATCGGGGAAAGAATTACGAGCCTGAGCAGGTGGCATATATTTGTGGCTTCAGTGGAGTGACAAACCCAAAGAAATTGCAGAAGGTATGGCGGGAGTTCCAGAAAACAAAGGATATTGATACGCACCGGCAGAAGCTTTGGGCCGCCATGAAGGAATGGAGTGAGCAAACAAATATTGAGCTGGATGCTAGTGTCTTTTACTTTGACAGTGACATGAAGGACATGGTTGGAGCGAAATTCAATCCCGGGGATGTCCTGGCATTGTATTCTTCCTGTGACAAAGGGCTCACTCCTCTGTCTGACATGCCGAAGACTTTGGAGCAGATTGAGCGGAGAAAGCAGGTGGACAAGGCAGCTCGAGATTCTCGACAGAATAGAACTCTAGATGAAAGTTTGCAGTTGTCTGCCTCTGACCCACCTGCCCCTCCTTCTGATTTTCATGAGTTTAGGTTGATGTTGGGAACTTTCACCGGCAGAGTCTGGGCACTGTTTGGGAATGGATGCGACTTGTATGAAAAACTCTACATTCTGCGCAAGCTGTTGGATGAGCCTTCAGTCGCACGATGCAAGGAGAAGGCGACGCCATTGCTGTGCAGGAAGTGGACGTGGGCAATCTTGCATGAGACTCGGCGGTACTGCCATCAAAGGGTATCCTTCCGGGATTTGAAAAGCAAGAATGGGCCGGTGTGGCCGACGTCCCTACTCAATGACCTCATTGCTAAGGTACAGAACTTGGAACCCGTGAGCAGGCCAACATTCCCGGAGCAATGGAATACGAGGGAATTTGGAAGGGCTGCTGGTAGTGGTGCGGGAGGAGCTGGAGGTGGAATCCAAGTGTGGCAGCCACCTTTGTTTGGCTCGGGAGGAAGTGGCTATGGAGGTGCAGCACCAATGTTGCCGCCGCAGCCGCATGTGGTGCAGCCACCGCCGGGTAGCCCGCCAAATGATATGGCCAAACAGGACCAAAAGTCGGACGTGTCACATGTGCACCCAATCCTACAGAGTTGTTTCAAGGAATACCATGAGAAGTTCAAGGGACGGGTAATGTTCAAACAGTTATTGGATGCGGCAGGAAAGACATTATTTGATCTGCCCAATCTCAAAGATCATTGGAAGAAGGGGCGCAACAATCTGTGTTATAACAGAATTATTGGTGTCTGCCCTCACCCTCGTTGTTTGTTTGATCATGTAGGGAAGGACAAACTCCCTGATGCTTTCTGTGTTGAGCTGTGCCAGACTCTCAAGCCTGGTATAGAGTATCTACTGAGGAATGGAGTTCCAGCGCCGGGGGGAGGCGAGGGTGGAGGAGGCGGCAATCGTAGGAAGCGAGGCCGCGGTGGCTGAGTCCCTAGGACAGGTGATGCCAAGCAGCGCAATTTGGCGGATAGGCATCAACGGGATGTGCTGCAAACTGTTCCACGGATGGTAGGGGGAGCAGTGGCTGCGAAGTTGTCTTCGGCAGCGGTGGTTGGAAATGATGTGGCGAGGGTAATAAGGGATAGACACAAGGAGCCTCCCATTTACAAAGGGAGCTTGGTCCAGGTCTTTGCCAAGCCGGGGGCTCCGGTGAAGACAGTGATACGGCGGAAGGCGAAGCCTGAGGAGGAACGGAGAGTGCGCAGAAGAACAGATGATGGACATATGGTAAGGCGTCCAATTTACCAGAGCAGTCTGGTCCAGATGTATTCCAAACCGGAGTTTGTTCCAAAGGCAGAGCAACCGGCAGTGAAGCGTTTGGACAGTAGCTCCGTCGCGGCAAAGGTGGCAGCGGCGGCAAATTTTGGAGCGGAGGTCTCCAACACCGTGAAGCAGCAAGGCTCAAATGGCAAGGCGGTTTGGGACCAGGCTATGATTGATGATGAAGCTGAGTATGACGCGCGGTTTAAGGTGGAGCAAGCATTCGTGGACAAGATGAAGGACGCCAGTGTCTCACTTTTGGATGGCGGGGACGGTAAGTTACATAGTGTCGAGCGGGAAGAGAAGTCGATTTGTTTTGGGGATTTGGTTGAGTTTTATGCGGATGAGGCTGAGATGACTGTAACTGGGGCAGAGATAGTGGAATTGGAGGAGTGTGCTGATGAGTGTGCAGATACCCCTCTGGCGGAGGGAAGCGTTGGTGGGAGCAAAATGCAACCAACGATCTCTCCTCCGGACGCTCGCCATCACTCAACCCTCACGGGGGGTGATGGCACGTCTCGGTTGGCGCCGTGCAGGCTGGAGGCCTCAGAGCAAACGCTGGACATGGAGACGGGAGAATCCGGGCTGGTGGCCTCACGCCTCGCGTGCAAAGGGATTTCTAACGAGACTGGAGTTCATCCCCCCGAGCTGGCGGCCGGGTGTGGCAAGCCTCTGGCGGAGGCAGGCAGGGAGCAGTCTTTGGCGGAGACTCCTGCAACGTCTTTGGAGGAGACGAGGGATGGGATACCCTTGGAGGAGTTTGTCCAATCCTGGCGAGAGGGCAAGGGCAGCAAACCTTTGGACGAGGTCCCTGCCGCAGATCTGGGGAAGTCAGAGCATTTAGAAGCCCCTTGGTTGGCAAGCGGTGAAGCAGTAACAAGCGCTAACAAAGAGCGGCACCGATTGGAGAATAAGCCCCGCCGCAAGAACCAACAACAGCAACAGCCTGAGACTGATTATTGGCGGAGCCATCGTGGTGACGTTTCAATACCCACTCCAAAACAGCGTTCTGCCTCCTACAGAGGACAGACTTCTCCCCCCAAATCAAACTACGTGCAAGTTCCTCTGAACTGTAGGCCCATTTTCAGTCACAACCAGCATGGTGAGGGCACCTGCACGTGACAATTGGGCTAGTGTGATGTAAGGAGGGCCAACCATTGGTGCAGAGGTCTTTCAAAACATTCCTTAGGTGCTTGGGACAGATCAGAGAAGCTTCAGATGGCATGAATCCACAGCTAATCAATCACACAACTCGCTTGTCTCTCTGATGTATAGGACCAATCTGAGCCAGCATGGTGAGGGCACCTACACATGAGAATTGGGTTAGTCTGATATAAGGAGGGCCAACCATTGGTACAGAGGTCTTTCAAAACATTCCATAGATGCTTGAGACAGACAAAGGAAACCCAAGAAGGCCTGAATCTACAGCAAATCGACAGCACTACTCGCAAATCTCTCTGGTCTATAGGCCAATTTTTTAGTCAAAGCCAGCATGGTGAGGCCACCTGCGCATGGCAAATGGGTTATAGTGATGTACGGAGGGCCAACCATTGGTGCAGAGGTGTTTCAAAACATTTCATTGATGCTTGAGACAGAAAAGGGACACTCCATATGGAATGCATCCACAGGGGATATATCAAACTACGTGCAAACCTCTCTGAAATTTTCAGTCAGAGTCAGCTTGATGAGGCTAACTGCATGTATCAAATGTGTTATTGTGACGATAGACGCGCCAACCAATGGTGCAGATGTATTTCAAATTATTTCATAAGGGTTCATTGTTCAATCACTATAAAGGATAATCAAACAACATGGAAATAGGAGTCACTGATAAGTTTGCCTTATACCGCTAGCAGAACTGAATTGAAGAAAACTACTATCAGGGTTAACTCAGGGAAATTAACAATCACTTCAGCAAATGAAAGACATGCATAGCAGCAATCTAATAAGAATAAGATAATAACAATACCAATGAATTTGTAATAGACACCATAGCCTACTTCACATATCAAGTCAGCCCCCTTGTATGCTACCCTCGGTGCCATTATGGATCCAAACGCCAAAAAATACCCTAGGAGCACCCCCATGTTGCCCTTTTTGCACTTGTGACCTTGCATTAGCTTGTTTTTCATGTGTCTACCAAGTTGGTATTTTGTGATAAG
>JALLOX010000971.1:0-10696 GCA_036939695.1 Thalassiosira ordinaria
CTAAACTTTTACTTTGGTCAATTATTTACCACTAAACAAGGTAGGGTTTCAGATGAGTAAGACAAGGCGATTCACCGTGGTTGCAAGGGAAACACACTTCATTGCTGGAGACGACGCTGCAGTTGGTTAGCAAGGCGGCAGTGGAGTTGGCCACCTTCCCCCCAGCATTGTTGTCATGTTTTATCATGCCCCCTCTATCCCTACCCAAATCCCAACATATTGCACTTGGTTGTTAATTATTGATCCCCAGCCTGAGATGGATTTCCGTGGAGGCGGCAGTTGGCAGGGAGCAGAACTCTCTTGCCCCCATGACCTCTGGCACTCCTACAATATTAGGTCCGTTCCTCCATTTCTCTGTGTGTTTTGCATTGTTGAGTGGCAGTTTTTACCCCCTTCTGCAAATACTAGACCATTTTCCTCCTAGTTGTTGATTGTGTGATCAAAAAATGCACCCGTAGGCATTCCAGGCATACGAATTGACCCAACAACAATGCCTCACGCTCCAACGGTTGGTAGAGCAAGCGAGGGAATGCAGGAGAGCTGTAGATTGTGCTGATTCTCCAAATGTCCATGGAGAGAAGGTGATGACGGATTCAGGAATACTATTCGTGAAGGGACTTAGATGATGTTCCCCGCCCCCCACGCGTTCGAATGAAGCCAATGATGCCATGGATTGTCACTACGGTTGTTGGGCCATGTGTGGGAGCGCGGAGGGAGTGTTGGGGAAGACCGGTTCCTTCCCATGAGCTTGTTTTGGGTAGCTGCGATTTGTTATTTATTTTTTGTGCTTCCAAACATGTGAAGCGACGATCCCCCACGCATTTGCATTGAGCGGCCGGTGATCTGCACGCGTCCTAATGGATGCTGTCGACACGGCCGTGTGTTGTGGGGCCGAAGAAGGTTCAACTTCCTTCCCCCTTCGGGTTGGGATAAGGCAAGATGATTATTGTTTTTTTTGCAATTAATCCGATGAGTGAAAAACGTCAAGCGGCTGACTGCCAACGCGTAGGGATGATGCGGGTGGCCATGCGGGAAGGTCAGGGTGTGTCTTGACATTGTCCCCCTCAAGTTTCGGAAGGAATGATGGGGTGTAGGGAGAGGGAGGAGTGGGAGGGCATTGATTGTGTCCGTAGTATGATGGTATGTGCTGTGTGCCATGCCGTTTTGATGGTGGCGGATTTGTGAGGGAAAATGATGGGGGTACCAAACGATTTTCTAAAAATGTTTGATTTCATTCATCCACCAATTGTTCCAGCTCAATGCCAAAAAGTTTACCTGTTTAAAAAGTTAAAATCTTTTTATTCAGTCAAAAATCAGCTGTTTTTTATTTAACTTCTTGCTTTAGTACAAACATAATTTCACCTGAAATCGAAGAAATGAAATATGTGATGAAAAAAATCAAGGTCAAGCCGAATAGGATACATGCAATATCATCTTTTTCAGATACCGATTTTGTTTTTTCTAGCTAATAACTAGCTAATATCATCGATAAATCAAAATTGGCATTTGAATCGGTTTCCATGATGTAGCAGGTCGTCAGATGTGAATGCCGCCCTGTTGTACAAAAATTGAGACATCATCAACCTCTTTTGCTTCATTCCTCTGAATGCTCTAAACTGCCAGAGAAACTCATTCCAAACAGCGTGAGAGATTTCAATGTTTTTTTCATCAAATCCTCCGATTGTACCCCACTGTTTCACCAATTCAATAGGTGAGGGCCAAAAATAATGTGAGTTTTCAGTTGAGAGGGGAGCTTGATACCTGTGTCGGGAATTGGTGGGCCCGTCTCCACAAATTTTACAATACACAGTCGGAGTTGGTTGGGATCCTTCTGGAACTGCACAATTGTTTCAGCAGATTGGAGTTTCACCGACTTCATCACTCTTTGAATGCTCTGCACCAAAGCCCAACAGTCTCCCGCATCTTTCAAATATTTCATGTGAGATTTGGTTTTCATATGTGGCATCATCATTGAGAATGGCCGTTCATTGTAACAGGTCATCCGCACTACCTTCACACGAGAGCCCTTCCTTCCGTCTACCTCTCGGAACATCTTTTGCATAAGCAAGCCGCAGAGCTCCCTCTCATTCTTTGACAGTGGCTGCTCTCTTCTTTTTGACACAGATTTGATCATAATGTTGATTGCATCTTGAGTGATGTAGTTCTTTTTACTGAGAACTGTTTTAGGATTGGTACCAGACTAACTGTGGCAAAAGCAGAGTATTGATTGGCATTATTATTGCCTGAAACATTGCTATTTATGTTACAAGTGCTAACTTGCACAGCAATTCCCGTGGCAGAGGCTTGTAATTGTTGTGGGCTCTCCTCGTCCTCCTTCTTTTGCTTTACCCTTTCCGTGGCCTTCCTTGCCTGCTTTTCTTTTTCTCTGCCTTCAGATTATCCTCCAAAGATTGCCACAATCCCGTGATTGTGAAAGTCTACCAATGCTATCTGTCTTCTTTCCTTGCGGTTCTCAGCCCATTGATGATGCCATGGTCATGGTAGGCGGCACTCCTGCTTCCCAGAGCATGTTGTCGTCGTATAACGAGTGGCAATACCTCCTAATTGATCGCTGTGGAGAAGGCAGCATCTGTCACAGATAATTTTGTTGTCTTCTTTTGTTGCCGGATCGAGGTTGAAGTCGAAGCATGTTGCAGTTTTTGATGTCCATAGATGTTTCTCGGGCGTTGGTCGTTGTTTCAATTATGGTACTGCCCCCCTAGTTGCTTTGGAAGAGATGTGGACATCATTGTCGGATGTGAGAGTGTTGTCTGATATGTCATTGGGATTGGTCATTGCTGCCAGACTGATGCTGATGGTATGAAGACAGGTGGGACGGGATGTGACAGTAGGTGTAATGGACACAGCACCCCTTGGCTTCTTCAGCGCAGTCGCTGTAGAGGAAGAGTGGCCTTATGCACACTTCTTTTCATTGGTTTGCATGGTTATGATGGATTGCCAGTGCCAATAATGCTCAGCATTCAATTGAAGAGCAATGATGACTATGATGAATTAATGCTTCTGGTGTGACATCTGGGCTCGATTGTGAATGAATGTGATTGTCGATTGCCGATTCACAACTTTTTTAGAAGTCAACGCTTCCACCCCAGATCTTATTTGCGTAAAAAATGCACATGTATCCCACGTATCGTAGATAGATTGGTATGTAGGGAACGATATTGTAATGGGGCCTACGTAGATATCAAGCTTCTATTTTAGGAATAATCCAGGCCTACCTCCATACCCACCCATCGACTAACTGAACGTGCAGCGAAGTACAATTTAGGACGCAACAGCTGCAAGGCTCGCATTCTATTTTAGGGGGGATTGCCCCTCAAATATCCCAAGAAGATGGTTCGACAAAATTGGCGATATATTTCTCCACATCTCACTTCCTCCTTTTGGAAATATTCTAAAAAAGGTACCGAGAACTCTTGAAACTATTTCGCCAGGATTATTTTTGTAGAGCTCTTCGTTTCGATATGTTCACCTTGGATATCGTAGTTGCTCGGTGGCATGGTGGCAGCCTTTAGTATACCTTTAGAGCTAGTAGTTCAGACGCAGTGATGCAGCAGTGATGAGAGAATCTCTGAGGGTACAATAATACAATGACCAAACCAAGCGAATTTATTTATCAATATCCTGCGCTGCACTTCTCATGTTCATTGCTACCCATGATCCCGTTCCCCTCTATTCACCAAGATAGGCCAAAAAGACTAGGTCACCAGGCCTGTCAGAAGCTATTACAGAAGAAATTATTGCTTCCGTTGATGATCCCATTCCTCTGGAGTATAGTGGAGGTTGTCATCGCCAATGGCATCATCATCTCATCAAAAAGGTAACCAATTTTGCTGGATGAAGAACATCAGAGTTTTCACGACAAATTTATTTCCAACCTACCCAATGTGTGTGATGGCTTTGTTGGTCGTGCTGCCACAGAGAGCAGTGTTGCTGACAAAGAAGGTTACTACAATGTGAACACCCTGTTGCCTCTTGCCTCTTAGGCTTTACCCAGAGACACATAATTCATGCTTTTTCATACCAACAAATGACCGTGGTCTCCACTGAAAATGCAACCCATATGGATCCTGATACGCGCGTCATCAATATCGATGGGGTGGATACATATAAATTGCTTTGGAAAAAGACAATGAGTCTCTTGAACTTAGTGACTTCTAAGTTGGAAAGTGACTTTTCAGGTTGCAACTGGTTCTTTAAGGTTGATACAGACACATTTGTGAATCTTCATTTCCTGGAACAAGTCATTGAAAAGTATAGCAGTGTAGATGAACACTACATTGGTTATTTCCCTGGTATGAGCGGAAGGCATTCCCATGGGAAGCTTGTCCATGTTGCTGTCGGAGCATTTTATGGATTATCACAGAAAATAATGCATCGCTGGAGCAATTGGGAGGGTGATAAGCTGTTGCAGAATACAAAAACAAATCATGGGGAAGACACTCAGCTTGAGTTCTTCCTAAGAGATTATGGTGTATGTTTTGACATTCCTTTTTTGGACGTAATAAAGTTCAGAGACACTACTATCTGGGGGAAAAGCATTATCTTTGGCCAAAAATGGAATGGTTGTGATACTCTGTCAATTGCCTATTGAAAGAGGACTGTCAATGAAGTAATGCAAAACCTGTGTTTCAGCTTTGTGCACAAAGTACAACCAGAAGGGATAGATTGGCTCGCTGGGGTCACATCGTCCCACATTGTCAACCAAACTAAATATCCACATATTGATACCTGGGGTAGCCGCATAGCCAATGGAAGTGTATTTCATCGGATGAGCAATATGAGTGACTGTTCACAGAACTGTGACCCATGTTTGATGGATGAATCGTGTTGCTCATGGATGCCAAACATCTAGTTTTGTAGAAAGCAGTGTCAAAGTGAGGTGTAGCAGGCCATTTTGCATTGTCCTGTGAATTCAATTCTTATCACATCTCAGGACATCGTTGTCCGAAAAAGTAATCAGTATTTCATATCAAAAAGATGATCTTGTAACCTCAATGTAACTCTATTGACTATCATATTATACCAAACTTACTAACCAAGTTTCTCAATCATCTCTGTCGTTGCACCCACGTGTACTTGTCATCAAAAAGATTTTGCTCGAAAGTAGTAACGAATGAGGACGAGCACGGCTTGACACCCGGTCTACTGTAGGCCACTCTTCCAGACTCTTGTCCAGACCCAAAGGTATGGTACTCTGGAATCATCGTTGAAAAGAAACATGAATCTTAGTTCTCTTCTTGGTGCGGGGGGGGGGGGGGGGGGGGCATTCACGCCACGTGGCCCAATGAAGGATAAGAAAGCTCCAAGATATACGCATTACCATATTTGGTTTTATTGCAATCATCAGAATTCCAGGAGCCTAACAGAAGCTTACAAATTCATCCGAGTGTTTTGTTTTTTTATGCCAAATTCTCCATATGTAATAAAAAATCTACATCCATCTGATTCTTTTATTTCTCATTTTCCAGCTCAGGTTGAGACTGATGAAAACCTACTAATTAACATGCCAGTTTCCATGTTGGACATTTTTTACTCTCTAGGGAAGTTGCAACTTTCTCCATGAGCCATAAAGAGGCATGTACCAAACTCAAAAATATACATCACAAGCCCCTTTTTTCTGGCAATGCCGGATCTACATCAATTGGTGCAATGCCAGTAACCAAAGAAATGATGTACCCGCCCAAAATTGATATCGTACCCCAAGTCAATCCAAACACGACTCCAGCATCAACAATATTCCTCCAGGGATATGGCAAACGTTTCACAGCAGCAACTATTGCCATAACTCCAATGGAGACACTCCAACTGACAATCATTCGCTTTTTGGTCGCGTGGAAGAGACCCATGGAATAGAGAGGGGCGAGCAGAAGGTGATGGATGGGAGAGGAGGAGGGCTTTAGTGTGAAGGATCGAGATACGACGAGGGGGGAGAATTTGAGTTGAAACCCTTTATAGCCCTCAACGTAGGCGAACCAGATGCAGGTCAGAACGTAGGCACTGATTGTAATGCCACCATTTTTGTTGTTTGTATGTTGTGATATGAAGCGAGGAGTTTTACGAGTATTTGATAGGATGGAGTTTCACCAATTGGAACAAACACGCAGTCATCTTGTGATCAGGAAACTATGCAAGAATCACATCCATCGAAAATTATAACTACTCACGCCAGTTGAAATTGCGTCAAGGGGACAACCCCCTCAGCCTTCGTAAAGGGCTCCAATGCAATGGGAAAAACACGTTTAATCGCCTTCGCCAAAATGTATACCACTCCACAGGAACCCCACAGTGATGATAACACTTTGCCTGTTGTCAGGTTCAAATCTTGCCCTACCACTGCTGCATCACCATCACTTACTGCAGATGCACAAAGTTCGGTGTCGCCGCCGCGAATGACCAAGGATTGTTGCGCATCGGGCGATGACAAAATATTTTCATCTCGGAGTTGTCGAAAGGTATTCTTTGTCAAAGGATTAGCCCGGCAGGATGCAGAAGAAGGGACTGCGTTTCGAAGAAAGGCTGATGTAGGCAGTGGGGGCACTGGTGGATTGCACGAGAAACCGCTTGCGAGATTGCTCAGGATTGCTACACCGACGAGAGCGAAGGATGGACTATGCATCGTGAACTGCTTGGCTTATTTGCAAAGATCAAAGATCGGTGCGATGATAAGAAAGGCTACGGATAGACAACAATAATTAAGTATGGAAGTGCAAGGACCACCAACCCTTCAGAGATAGTTGATAGTTGGCTTTCGTGCTTCACAGCCTAATGGTACATATCTCCCTAATCGCCGATAATTTTTACAACGCGCATTCTTTTGCACGATACCACAATATTTGGCGATTTTTACGTGAAAGCAAGCTTATCCGAGCACTAACCCTGTCTATGTACTAGTTTGGTTTGTCCATGGACGATGTCCACGGACGAAAACGTCTAGTTTGACGTATGGAGTTACCGTAGATATCTAGGTAGACCCTATCGTAGTTCTAATGAAAGAGATCGTCAATTTTTAGGTAAATAATGTAGGTACAAACCTAAAAAAGGGGCTACCTAGAGACTCTCTCTCTCTAGAGAGAGAGAGAGAGAAGATTTTTCGTGTTACGATAAACACGGTTATATTATTTGTAATCCCTGGACGCAAAATTGTCCGCGGACGCGATGAGAAGAGAATGGACAAAAAAGCCAAATGAAAATCTCATCATCACATCTCGCTCGACCTCGACCCTCGACCGCCCAAACCTCTGATATCAAGAACTCGCTAGAGCGGGGCCGCAACTCTCTATAGAGGGAAATCAAATAATGGGTTGCAATCAATCCAGCGACATCCAAAAAAATCCCGGAGGACGGCGCCTGTCCAGCGTCCCGATGTCGAAGCAGGAGATCGGGAAGCGGATAGAGAGCATTGACGAGACCTGCGCGGCAACGTTTGGGGGCGTTTCGGTCCGGTATGCTTATTTAAGCCAGAGGGGGTACTATCCCGATGGTGTGTTTTTCTTTCCTGATGTGGCTTTTTGTGTTCCATTTATTCAATATTCATATTCATATAGATGATTGTAATGGATCATTGATCACGTCTCATATGTAATTATTTTGTCAATGTACTTGCCTGCATCCCAATCAAAGACGCCCACAAACCCAACCAAGACTCCTACGCGGTAACGCACGACTTTGCTGACCGCCAAACCGATGCCTTTTTCGGAGTCTTCGACGGCCACGGCCGAGACGGCGACAAGTGCGCGCACTTCGTTCGGGACAATCTGCCCAAATTGTTGGCGAAGGGAATCAATAAGGCGCGGGAACAACATTCGTTGTCGTCAAATGATTTGAACAAGGAGTTGACGCAGGATGTCATTCTCAAGTCTCACATAGAATGTAATAAGCGGATGCATGTTAATCAATCCTTGGATGACTCGCTGTCGGGAACTACCTCCATATCAGTGTACCTGCATGGTAATAGGAACAGAATCACAATCAACAACGTGGGTGACAGTCGGGCAGTCATTGGAAGGGTGGCCAATTCAGATGGCGTCAAGGAGGGAGCCCCGTCCTCCTCCCCTCTCAAGGCATTCGCCCTCTCTCGCGATCAGACCCCCTACCGACGTGATGAGCGCATACGCATTCGCAAAACTGGCGCACGCATTCTCTCCCTGGATCAAATTGAGGGACTTGAACCCATAGACGAGGATGAGGCCGAGCGTGACGAAAAGCTTTGGAACAACAGAAACAATGGCACTGGAGGCGAGGCCGACGACGAGGAGATGGTGCTGGGCGAGGAGATTGACGAGGGAGGCGATCCTCCAAGGGTATGGAGCCCGCATGGCGATTATCCAGGGACGGCGTTCACACGGAGCATAGGGGATGCAATCGCTGAGGAACTAGGAGTGTTTTCGGAGCCGGAGATGCTCACGAGGGAGTTAACGCCCGAGGATAAGATTATCGTCTTGGCGTCGGATGGTGTGTTTGAGTTTTTGACCAATCAGAGTGTGATTGACATTTGCGCTAAATTCACCGACCCCCTTGAGGCTTGCAGAGCTGTTGTGGCCGAAAGCTATGAGCTATGGCTGCAGTACGAATTGCGCACCGATGATATCACCATGATATGCATCTTTGTTGATGACGTTGACAACACAAAGGCTCTGAAAGCATCGATGATATCTGATATTGATTTGCGTGACCTGGAGAATATTGGATCAAACGAAGACACGGAGGAGAAGGAGGATGAGCTCGTAACCTCTTCATCGCGACCTGTGCGGACAAACATGAGCCTGGAAAAATCGCGGCAACTGCAAAAGATGAAGACGAAGATGAGCAGCATTCGAGATGTCACCCAAGAGTCAGAGGAAGACTTTGACATCGAGTCTCTCTATAACGAAAAGACGGATGAGGAGAAGGCGCGCATTGCCGAAGCTATACGCGCATCGGTCGTTTTCCAGAACATTACTGAGTCACAACGCGAGCTGATATACAAAGTTATGGAACCCATGCTAGTAAAGAAGGGACAGTGGATCATCAAGCAGGGTACGGTTGGCGACAGATTTTACATTGTGGATGAGGGCGCGTTTGAGGTCCGGATTTTGGGTGAGAACCAGGTAGACGATGATGGCTCGGGTGGAAATCGTGTGCACGTTTATGAGGGGTCGAGAGCAAATCACTCCCATCCTAGTTTTGGGGAGTTGGCGTTGATGTACTCTGCACCAAGGGCTGCATCTATTGTTGCACAGACGGATGGGCAGCTGTGGGCTCTTCATAGGTACGCATTCAAGAAGATCACAGCTGAGGTGGGCGCTCGGAAGGATGCTGAGCGAGTGCTGAAGCGTATCGACATGTTCAAATCGTTCACGAGTGACGAATTAAAGGATCTGGGGTCGTACCTTTGCGAGGCCAAGTTTGGGAGGAAGGAGACTATTGTAAAAGAGGGGGAAAAGGGGAATTCACTTTTTATTATTTTACCAGGGGGACAATGTGGTAAGTTGAATAATGTGTCTGAAGTATTATTATCTGTTCAGCAAATATCACCTATTGGATTTACTTATATTATGATTTGTTACCTCATCTTATTGTGCTGAATATTTTTTGCGCTGGTTTTGCCCAGAATCTATGCAAACCACTGTGGATGGCCAACAAAGCACAACGATGTTGAACGGCGACGACTTTTTTGGTGAGGAGATACTAAAAGGAGGGAGCGACAAGACATATGAATCGACAGTTACAGCAAAGAATAAGTGTACGTGTTGGGTACTGCAAAAAGCAGATGTAAAACGTGTCATTGGGAGCAAACGGAAAGCCACCACAAACATGGCATAACTTGCAGAAGAAAGCAATCACTCCCGGTTGCCTTGTTGCGCCTGTAGAATTGTTTGTTACTCGACGGGGCTTCCGTATCTTGTTAGAAGTTCTAATAGATTCTATAGAACGCTAGTTATCCATAAGGAGGTTTCTAGGGTCCCCTCTTCAGATAGAATTGCTTAGATTGGTTCATTGGAGTGTATAAAAATGGTCACATTTGGTGACTCCCAGTGCCACAGCAGGCTGTCTTCAATGTTTACTGCAGCTGCTTTGGACTCCCGAACCATATCGGTGTCTATTGTCCCTTCAGGAAAGTTTGATGTCATTATTCCAAAAAGGAGTTCCGTTTGGTATTCCATGAATAGTCACCACGTAAGCAGTCACTTCACCAGGACGCCGAGTCTCTGGCAAACACGCGGCACAAATATTCTCTATGACATGTCTCATCATTTATAAATCTCCCCTTTACAGAGCAAAATGGGTTAACTGCCGCGGAAGTTGATTTTGAGATGTCTTATCACGAAGAAATGTACTGTTACTGGTCTTCTGAGGCAATAGACTTGACTTCAAATAAGGCAGCAGCCACCGACAGCTGTTGAATAATCAAGCTTGTTGGCTTGGAGATGGTCAGATACTGAAAAGAATTCAACTGAGTCTATTTCACTCATTTCAATGCATGGGACAACATGGGAAGTATATTTTGAATCAGTAATGCCAGTGTATGTGTGACTCAAAAAGCACTGCGACTTATCACAAACAGCTCATTACAAGTGCACCAATGAGTTTGGGTACTTTGAGAAACACCGCTGTGAGATTGGTTGCATACCAGGTATTATGAAAAAGCTGGATGACTTAGAGGTGATGGGCCAATATGTGGCTGTTGACCCCATAA
>JALLOX010000982.1:0-14380 GCA_036939695.1 Thalassiosira ordinaria
TTGAGATTGGCTTCAGCATGAGTTGGCCTGGATGTATTCCTTTACTGAAAATATCTACGAACATACTATGAAAGATAGCTAAAGTTTATGGTGTGTCAACAGCACTTCCTTAGGGCCGCCTGTTTGCGTATTATTTCCCCTCTGCTCAAGATCTTCTCATGCTCTCACTGAAACTAGAATGATGACGTCATTTGAACGTGAACCATTTATCGTATTCAATATTCCAGTGTTTCATCCAACCCGAAATAGAATATTGTGCGGGCGGACTTCCTATTAGCGCTGCATAGGATACCAGTTATGATAGACAATCGATATTGCTGTTTTCTAACAACTTTGTCTAAGATCACTGACCCATCTTACTCCACCATATGCTACGAACTAAACCACGGAGAGAAGAAAATGCAACATACACAGCTCTGACAATTGACTAGCATCTCTTGCAACATTCTTTTGTTAGATATTCAGTATAAAAGAAATTTCTGCACATGATATTGCAATTATCCGTTACTGCATCAGCAGTGGTTGATTATGCATTTTCTATTTAAGCTTTTACGGAAAGGAAGACTTTCAGGTGCCTTTCATCTGCTGCGTATCTTCACACAGAAGTAACTCAAGTTGTTTCCAACAGCCTCCGCCACCTGAAGTTCCTCGTATAATACATGTAAATCAATCAACATATATTATGCAGTCAAACCCCCAAGCCCACGGTGGCAAATAATCTTAGGCTCGTCTCAGGCCCTCAATAAATCACAACTCTAGACGAAGCCAATGTCCCAGTACCATCATAGTTTTGCAGCACTTGCATGTGCCAGCATTCACTTTTGTTGACACTCATGCAAATGTCAGCACATTTACACCTCATTTTCACCCAAAGATTCGCTTAATTCCCTATTCTGGGTTTCTCCATCAGCGGAACCTACACGATTCTGCTCTGGCTCATGATTTGCACAAAAGTCACTCTTCCTCCTACCAAGTGCAGAGTCGCATCCATCATGCTTGCATAATCTCTTGTACTGATCTGCACCATGAGCATAGCAAACTCCCATCCTAATAGAAAATTGGGTACATCCCAAAACAGTGCAAACCTTGCGCTTCGCTCCATGTCGGTAGCAAACACCACCAATCTGCCGTTTATTCATGCAACCCTCATGGCTACACAGTTTGACTGTCGAACCGTGCCTAACGCAAACACCCTTCTTTTGCGCCTGGTTCTTGCATCCCTCCACACTGCACTTCTTAACTTTTGCACCGTGTCTCATACACACTCCACTATTGTAAACTTGTTTCGTACACCCCATGACGGAACAAAACCGTTTCTGTTGCTGCTTTGGCCGTTTTCGTTTTTTGAAGGGATCTTGTTGCGGACCGTAATGGAGGATGCCATCATGCGTTTCCAGGTATGGATCACGGTCCGCATCTGCAAATGCCGCTTGGGCCAATTGCTTCTCCTGCAACTGCGCTTGCCGTAGCTGTTGCTCATCCCTCAGAGGCTTGAACTTTTTGAAAGCATCAATACCATCTTTGGCAGATGCCAAACCAGCTTCGATGATCTCCACTGTCAATCTCGGATATCTGGGTTTGTAAGTGTCAACAATCTTTTGAAGCTCTTCCCTACTGACTGCACCATGGAAATATAAGCAATTGAAGCATATGGCATTAGAGACCGCCTTGAGCGCCTCTTGATCAGGATCGAGCATCTCCGTTGCCTGCAATTGGCGTTCAGGTAGCGTTGAGTGCATCCATGACATTGCACTCTGTATGGCAAGATGTTGCTGCATCAACTGTTGCTGTTGATGGGCTTGTTGTTGCTGTAGCAGGTGCTGTTGCTGAACTATCTGCTGTTGCATAAATTGTTGTTGGAAATGCTGCCCCAATAGCTGTTGCTGCACAACTTGTTGATTCATTGCCTGTCCGGATAGTTGTCCAAGAAGAAGAGCAAGGTTGGCTTTATCCTGCAAGGCTTGTGTCTGTGCAGTTTGTTGTGTGTTTTTGTCTGAGCTTTTGCGTTTCTTTTTGGCAGCATCTTTTTTGGCATCACTAACCTTGGCATTTACCTTACCATCCTTGGCATCATCCACAACTTCCTTGACACCATCGTAGACAGCATTGTAAACATTTGATTGAGATTTGTCATCATCTGAGGAATTGTGATTCTTTTTTGACTTGCTGGGTTTCTTTTTGGCATCATTGTTGTCATCATTTGAGGCATCAACTCTCTTGGCCTTGGCCTTACCACGACTTGTGTTGTCAACAATAGCGGTGGCAGCATCAGAAGAAAAACCCGTTGCTGCACCGCCTGCCATCCCATCATTAGGTGGTGGCCCCGGCTGCATCAAAGCAACCGCACCCCTCAAACTCAATTGCTGCTGCGCCAACTGCAACTGCTGCGTCTGATGCTGCCGCTGCAACAACTGCAACTGCACAAGCTGCTGTTGCAACAATTGTTGCTGCGCCACTTGGTCTTGATGTAACTGTTGTTTCAGCACTGCATCCTGCTTTAGAGTTTGGCGATGTTTTTGTTGATGTATCGTCTGCTGCGCCTTTGCCTGTGCCAATATTAAATCAGAGTATTTGTACATTAACTTTTTGGTCTTTGCGTCATTGTTGTTATTTTTTGCAGCATTTGAGTCTGAGTGCTTGGACTTTTTTGTTTTGGGCTCAGCACTTTTGTCGTTGTTGTTGTTTGCTGCATTGTTGTTGCTTTTGGCAGCGATTTTGAGGGTGTCTTCCATATCATTGTCTTTCGGATTGTTGGATTTATTTTGAGCGACAGGTCCAGTTTTTTGTCGGCTATCCTTCTTCTCCTCCTTCTCTTTGGAGTATTGGGGTGTTCTCTTTTTGGATGCGGCGTCTTTGTCATTCTCTTGTTTCTCTTTGGGTGCATGATTTTGGGTGTTGACATTATTTATAGACTCATTTGGTTTGGAATTGCTGTCAGCAATATCCTCTTGGGTTTTGGGGGAGTCTTTCTTCTTCTTCTTCTTCTTTGGGGGCTCACCGTCACCATCATCATCATCAACATGATTGTCTTCAAACTCTGGAGCACCCTCCCTCAAAGCCTGCTTCGCCTTATCACAAGCCTTTTCATCCCCAATCTCCACCCACACATCCTTCTTCTCTACATTTTCCATCTTCAAAAATCGTCCAGGTGGATCGAGTGACCTAATTTTGGATACAATGCGTGCGGCAATCTCGGACTTCTTATTGCGTGGCATATCGAGATATTCGCGTTTGTGTGCATCGGCCAATTTGCGAAAGCGAATGTTTCCGGGGTGGCGAACGGATAAGCCGACACGGCCGGAGACATAACCGGTGAGGACATCGTGTGGGTCGGGTGTGCGGACGGGGGATCCGTGTCCTGGTGGTATTGGGGGAAGGGGAATAGGAGGTGTTGAGCTGGAGTTGGAGTTGGAGTTGGAGGTGTCAGAGTCTTTTGGTTTTGATTTTGACTCGCCGTCTTCTTCGATAGGAGGCGGAAGATCGTCAATCTCTGGCAGCGAGTGATCATCGTCGGCATGAGGGGAGTTGCCAACATCCCCACATTTGCTGCCGGAATGCGATTTACTGGAGGCTTCTTTTTGCTCGCCGTCTTGTTCTCCGATGGGAGGAGGAAGATCGTCAATCACTGGAAGTGAGAGATCATCGTCAGCGCGAGGAGAGCTGTCGGCGTCCCCACCGTCGCTGCCGCTGGACTTTTTGTCCGTGGCAGTGGCAGCGGAATCCGTCAGCTTGGTTGGCATGGTTTAATATTAATATAAGTAGTGGAATTGTTCCTGCCGTTAAAGTTTGCCGTTGCCGTGGTTTCGCTGTCTCATGATCTCGCTCATGGTTTGTTCGTGATGTTGGCGTTGGTCCTTGCCGGTTGCCGGGCGCGCTGCCGCCCGTACGTGCACTTTCTGTTGCCCGTGGGGGCAAGCAAAATCGCCCGTCCCATTGATAAGTGAACCTGGGGGCGGAGGGTGGAGATTATCTGCCCCTGGGCCGTGAAAGAAGACATTTAGGTAAAAAAGGCTGGGTTGACATTTTGGGGGGCAGGGCACCGGCTTGGCAACAGGGGCAGGCAGGCGGGGGCTGATGTAATCATCAACCTTTTGGATCTTACCAAAATGATATTGATTCCGACGTGACATCCGCCTATTATGTCTCAAAGCAACGGCACTAAGATCCATCACGTCACATGCACCATCAAAAAATCAATCACAATGGCAATAGATACGTAGCGGCATGACGGCAACTCCTTCATGTTCTGGACGCCCCTCCATCTAGAACTCGACGACCCCTTCCTCCACCAGCAGCAATACACCTACACAACCATCCACAACAACATGGCGGAGCACGCCTCAGTCGCCGACTCCGACATCGACATCGGCTCCCACGCCGGCACACTCGACCTAACGGGAAACGATGCCGTCAATCATCCCGCCGATCGTGGCGATGCTCGACGCAGCTTTAACGGTCCCATGATTCATCAAAATAAGACTTCAATCTTGGGTTGGTTCACGGTTGCTATCCTTTTTGCGATTGCCATTGGATTAAGTGCAAGTAGTTGGCAAAAGAGCAATGAGGCTCTCCAAATAGCCGAGAATAATGCCAAGGCTATCGAAACGAGTAATGAAAAGTTGATTAGTATTGAGGAGATTGCGGAAAGTACTATTAATAATGGAGGAGGAGTGCAGCAGCAACCTATTCAACCTGCACAACCTACCCCTGCACAGTTGATACCAGTAACACCCCCTCCCACTCCTCCACCCACCACAGGCAAACCAACCGAACCTCACCCCCTCAATCCCAAATGGTTTCAAACCACTCATGCCGACTATCAAGAAATGGTCGATGCGTATGATGAAGCCGGGTCGGATCTACACTCGTACTACCTCGCTTTACAAGTGTGCACACGCAATAAACGCAAGTTGTGTGATTATGATGTCTACTGTCCCAATGGTCAAGGCTCCCCACCCTTTGGAGGAGGGCCACCACAGACGTTTAACTATGACTCGCTCGAAACAACGCAGTGGGCACCTTATCAACACGGCAATGACGAACCACTCAATAATGATCCAGCATATACAAAGTGGGTACAGATTGGCAAGATGGATGAGGATAACGGAGGCAAGGAAGGAAATGACTTTGTAGAATGTTGGAAATACGATGATTGGTATGCTAATTCCGGTGAGGATATTGAGGATGGGTGGGGGGAGGAGCATCGCATGTGGATGCTTTGTTGTGAGACGGAACCTACTACTGTGGATGCACCTTCTACTCCTGCAGAGCCTTCGCCTGCAGAGCCTACAGGAGTGGTAGTGGAGGCGCCTACCGACGAGCCACATCCGCTCAATCCACGCTGGATCCAAACGACGCACGATGATTATCAAATGTTTGATGAGATGGATCCTCAGGCGCATTCGTACCGTGTTGCACAGAACACGTGTCATAAGCAAAAACTCATGTTGTGTGAGTACGAGGTCTATTGTCCTAATGGACAGGGCAATCAAGTCTTTCAAGGTGGACCGCAGGCATTTAATTCTGACGAGCTCGAGGAGACACAGTGGGCTCCATATAACAAAAGGGATATTGGATGGGAGAATGATTGGGCATGGAGCGAATGGGTCCAGATTGGCAAGATCTCCTCCGACAATGGAGGGAAGGAGGAGAATAATTTTGGAATGTGTTTTAGCTTTGATGATTGGTATGTGGGTACCGACAAGGAGAATATCGAGGAGGAGTGGGGGGAGGAACATACCATGTGGATGCTTTGTTGTGAAACGGAGCCTGTGGCAGGGGCACCGACACCAGCAGAGCCTACAGTGGTTGAGACTCCGACATCAGACACTACTGAGCTACAACATCCGCTCAGGCCCAAATGGATTCAGACTACGCATGAGGACTATCAAGCTCTATCGGATAGCCATGAGGAGCAAGGGGTGCACTCGTACCGTACTGCACAGATGACATGTTCCGAACAGGGCTTGGAACTTTGCGATTATGATGTCTACTGTCCCAATGGACAGGGCACTGATCCCTTTGGTGGTGGTCCACCCTCCGGCCTTTCGGATGGACTGGAGGAAACGCAATGGGCTCCATACATGCAAGAAGATGGCAAGCAGTTTCAGGCAGATCCCAGTTGGAGTGAATGGGTTCAGATTGGCAAGATGTCTGCAGACAAGGGAGGTGATGAAGATAATGACTTTGTCAAGTGTTACAAGTTCGATGATTGGTATCAGGGCACCAAGAATAATGTTGAGGATGAGTGGGGTGAGGAACATACCATGTGGATACTCTGCTGTGAGAAGGAGCCAGTGGCAGAGGCACCGACACCGGCACAGCCTACTGTGGTTGAGACTCCTACAGATCCTGACCATCATCCTCTCAAGCCTCAATGGATCCAGACAAGTCACGAGGACTATCAGCTTATCGACGAATCCTGCCCTGCTTGTCACTCGTACCACGTTGCACTGAACACATGTTCTTTGCGTGGACTCTCTTTATGCGAATACGACACTTACTGTCCTAATGGAAAGGGCAACGAAGTGTTCAATGGAGGGCCGCCACCAGTCTTCAATTCAGATGAGCTAGAGGAGACACAATGGGCTCCATATTTCCAGAGGGATTATGGAGAATGGGAAACTGATCCGAGTTGGAGCGAATGGGTCCAGATTGGTAAGATTTCCGCGGACAAGGGAGGGAAGGATGAGAATGACTTTGGAATGTGTTACATGTTTGACGATTGGTATGAGGGTGGGACAGAAGAGAATATTGAGGAGGAGTGGGGAGAGGAGCACACAATGTGGATACTTTGTTGTGAGACGGAGCCGGTGGCGGCGCCCACCGTGGCGGAACCTCCTACAGACCCTGAGCAACATCCATTCAAGCCCCAATGGTTCCAGACTACTCATGAGGATTATCAGGAAACTTTGGATGCTTATGAGGAGTCAGGCACTGAGATGCACTCGTACCGCATTGCACAGACCACATGTTTGAAACAGGGCTTGGTTTTGTGTAATTATGATGCTTATTGTCCTAACGGATTTGGGAGTGATCCATTTGGTGGTGGTCCGCCTTCCGACCTTTCGGATGGATTAGAGGAGACTCAATGGGCTCCGTATCGGCATGGTAGTGAAGACACCTTTAGGGATGATCCCGCGTGGAGCGAATGGGTTCAAATTGGTAAAATGTCTGCAAAAGACGGAGGGAATGAGGACAATGACTTTGTCAAGTGTTACAAGTTTGATGAGTGGTATCAGGGCACCAAGGAAAACATTGAAGATGAGTGGGGTGAGGAGCACACCATGTGGATACTTTGTTGTGAGATGAAACCAGTAGATGCAACGCATCCAACTCTTCCTGCACCTACAGAACCGGCACCTACTCCACCCGCTCCTGAACCAGTTGAGCATCCTCTCAATCCAAAATGGTATCAAACCACACACAAGGACTACCAAGACTCGCTTGCCATGGATGCTTCTGTGAATGCTACGTCCCACTCGTATGCAACGGCGTGGAAGCTCTGTCTCAAGCAGGACAGCAAGACCCTATGCCCTTTGGAGACTTACTGTCCTAATGGTGAGGGTGGGGCTCCATTTGATGGAGGGCCGCCAGAATTAGCAAACTCAGCAGACTTGGATGCCACTCAGTGGGCCCCCTACTGGATCGAGAATGCCCAGCACACATTCGAAACTAGTTGGGTGCAGATTGGAGAGATGTCTTCGGAGGATGGTGGAAATGAAGGGAATGACTTTTTGAAGTGTTGGACATACGATGAGTGGTATGCGGGCAATGGAGTGGATATCGAGACTGTATGGGGCGAGGAGCACACAATGTGGATACTATGCTGTGACGATCCTAGTACACAACCAGCCCTTCCCGCTACACCTACAGAAGCCGCCCCTGCTTCGCCGCCCGCTTCAGGACCAACCGGGCGCAATCCCAAGTGGTACCAGACCACCCACAAAGATTTCCAGAGTCAGGTTGAAATCAATGAAGCCGTTGGTAGCGACTTCCACTCATACAACACAGCGTGGGTACTCTGTTCTAGGCAGGATGGTAAGGCATTATGTCCATACGAGGAATACTGTCCCAACGGTCAGGGCGGAGAACCCTTTGGGGGTGGACCTCCCCAATTGCACAACCATGCAAGCTTGGAAGAGAATCAGTGGGCCCCATACTGGGTACAAGGAGCCAATAACGAATTGGCAAAGACTAAATGGGTGCAGGTTGGTATCATGCCAGGAAGTGAGGGGGGGAATGATGATAATGACTTTTTGCAGTGTTGGAAGTATGAAGATTGGACTCCTGCATCGGTTGTGGATATTGAGGAGAAGTGGATGGACGAGCATCGTGTTTGGATATTGTGTTGTGACGAGGAGGTTTAGTATGAAAAGTCTCAAATGCTCAGAAATGCTCAGGTTTTATGATTGGGTACGATGTGTCCCATGAGCACTTTCATATGTTGCCGGTAATAGAAAGATGAATGAAGGAGATTTACTAGGAAATGGAATGGGTTTGAGCACGGAAGTGTCTATCTTCATTGTTTTACAGTACTGGCTTGACGTCGTAAGAAGAACTGACAAGAACAATCTGCCTCTGTATCAAGGGTAACCTGTGAAGTAGCAAAAAATATTATCCAAAGCCTTCTTCAGTGCAGCCAATAATCATTATTCCAGTACAAATGGTGTAATATATAGCACACAGATTAAGAAATCAGCTACGTGAGAGCTCATAAGTGGTTGATGTGGCATCTTGGTCCAAGCATTGCTGCAACATAATGGCAAGGCAACATGATAATTCCACTGGAAATGAGGAACAGATGAAAGATGTTGCAGACATTGTTCATAACAATTCATGATGTTGAAGTCCATCTACCCGAAATATTTTTGTAAGCGTCATAATTTCACTTCTTCCTTGCCACCTCGACATAAAAATAATCACCATGCCTATCAGTAGTGATGCCACAGACAGCCAAACCAAAGTGCGTTTCAAGGAAAAGGTCAAGCAATGTCCTGTCGTTGCCTCCAAGGTCAACATTGTACTTGCGTTTGGAAACAGTCAGGCGAGCATTCACGGCCTCATGCTTATTCAGGATGGCTTCGCAGAATGTACTCTGACATTCGTATGCAATGGTGAACAAATCAAGCCTCCTCTGGGCTTCCGCGAGGTTCTTTTTGGCTCGGACAACTGGCTGTGTAAATGACAACAAGGTAGGAACAGTGCCCTGGTCAGTGATGCCTTCAACAGAGGTGATCCCATAGTAGTCAAGCTCGCGCTCAAACATGGAGCGTGGGATAGAGATAGGGAGCTCAATGCTGTCGTAGGTACCAACATCCAGAGAAGGGTGAATAAGAGGCGCTACAATAGGGAATTTTTGCCATAAGCAAGAGATAATCATTAGTCATGCACTCACCTCCCGTAACGGAGATACTCCAGTACTTGTGCAAACATTTCACCATTCCTGTCGACAAAGATCGCTTCTTCCGTATGCCCGTTCCAAGTATCGGACACAAGCTTTCCAAGAACCGTCTCAGAATGCTCATCAATGAGGGCACGAGACACTTCAAAGTGCCTTCCGCTGACGTTAAACTTGACAGTGTCTACCATCGTCGAATAAGAGAGAGCTTGGAGAGAGGAAGCCAGAGGTGAAATGAAGCAAGTCGCAAGAGGCGAGAGTGTTTGCAGCAGTTCCGCTGAATCCACGCTGATCTGTAGTTCCGTCACGGGCTCCTTCCACGCTCGCATGTCAAATTCTTTCACTGCTCTCAACCCCAAAGGACGAGATTGAACATGACTCATCCAAGCCATAGATTGAGCTAAATTATTCCCATAGACTTCGCTTGAAACGTGCTTGAAACAAACAACAGCTTCGAGCTTGCGACTTGGACCCACACCAACCCATCATTGAGATCAAACCCTGACAACTCAGCAAAACAGGTCAATAGTTTGAGACTTCTGTATTCCTGGTCCAATCTAGACTTTATAGTTTCATTTTTTGCTAAGACTCTAAGATTCTTTCTTCTCTCATATCAAAAATTACAAACTGTATATTGTATGCATTATCAAGGTGGCTGAAACTAGATTTTACTGATAGAAACATGTCCTTATCCTCTTCCAGCAACATTTTTCAATGTCAGCGAAGCCTCTAACATGACCGAAAGCATTTTTATCGCCATTCCCTGCTCACCGCCTTACTTTTTTACCTTGACATTCACATATGGATGCTGCTGAGAAGAACTACTCTTAGATGAACCTCTGGAACTGCTTATGGTAATTGTCCCCACTGTCGTCAAATCAAAGTACGTCTCAAGATAGCGAGTAAACAATTCATCATCTGTATGCTTGAACATGGCATTTGGAAGGTTTGAGAAACGCACCACGAAGGAATCAGATCTTTTGCCACTGACTGGTGAGGGGCAATTACATCCTTGCGCAAAACACCACCCTATCTTCCACTTTATTGCAGCTCTTTGACATTGAAAACACGAGAGTCCAAATCAACAGTTGATTTGGTGAAAATATTCATCTCAATCCAAAGCATGTCATATCACAGTGGATGGCCCTCTGAAAGAAAAGTTATCAAAACGACTCTGCTCCCATTAATGCACTGTACTTCAAGGCAAAGCTTTGTTGTGTCTTCTCTCCTACCTGCAATCAAGCTTTCTCAGACTTTTCACAGCAAAGCATCCACATACGATGCTCATCACCCCAATTCTCCTCAATATCCTCTCCCGATCCATCAGACCAATCATCATACTTCCAACATCTCACATAGTCATTTGTCTCCTGACCCCCCTTATCTTCCTCCATTGTACCTATCTGGACCCAATTCGTGAATGCCGGATCACTCGTCAGGATCTTGTCCTCGTGCTGGTATGGTGCCCATTGTGTTACATGTAATGAATCAAAATTGTGCACCATGGGCGGACCACCCCCAAATGGTTGCCCACCCTGACCATTGGGACAGTATGCATCGTAATCACAAAGCACTAACTGATGTTGTTGACAGATCTGACGTGCTACACGATACGAGTGTAATAAGTTGGAGTTTTGTCCTGTGTAGGAGTCGACAATATCTTGATAATNGACGTGCTACACGATACGAGTGTAATAAGTTGGAGTTTTGTCCTGTGTAGGAGTCGACAATATCTTGATAATACCGATGAGTGGTTTGGAACCATTGCGGGTTGAGCGGATGGGGCTCCGTTGGTTTGTCAGTTGTTGGGGGAGGAGTCGGATTGGGTGTTGCGACCTTTGGAGCAGGTGGCTGTGGCAATTCAGCGTTGATACTGGAAGGAGGAGAGAAGTTCTCAATAGCAACCATTTTTTCATTGCTGCTCTCGATCTCCAGGCTGTTAGTCTTTGCAAGCTCGAGAGCCTGCTTGCTCTTTTGCAAACTGCTTGCACTCAGCGCCACCGCAATTGCAAAAGGAGTCCATAAAGCTATCCAGCCTAATAAGGACAGTGCACTTTGGCGGATTGACGAACCGCCTGGTCCTTGTCCATCGAAACTCTGGGATCGATCAGGTCGGCTATGCCAATCGTTGCCCGTGAGGTCAAGCGTTCCAGCATGGCTGCCGATGTCGACATCAGATGCTGTTTCTGAGGGGAGCGCCATGGTGTAAGTGTAGCAGTGATGTGCGGATGGAGAGGGATCGTCGAGCTCGAGATGTAGAGGCGTCCACATTCACATTCACGCAAAGACGGTATGGTAGTGGTAGTGGCTGGTAGACACATTCGCCTTCAACTCCGAATCCCAACACCTGCTTTGGCTGGCTGTGCTTTTCGAACCACCAGTAGCCGCTGGCTTGCCCACTGCCACTGCCTGCCACTGCTACTACCACTCCACTACACAGCTTGCAGGCAGTTGCTGGCTGCGTCCGTTTTATCTTGCCTGCTGGGCGGATTGCGCGCTGCGCGGATCGATTGTACGTTGTCCGTTGCTGCGACCGGATATCGGGTATCGGGTTTTGCCCTGATTTTGGGTACCTATGAGTATGTAGTATCTATGTGAAGAGGGTGTTGGGTGTTAGTTTTTGGGTATCGGGTATCAGGGTACCCAGCACCCAACATCCAAGTGCCCCCAAAATCAACAGATTCAAAAGATCAACATCACTCCAACAAAAGTTTCCAGGCAGATGTCTAGAGAATCAATAATTCAGCAGCGCAGCTGCAGTGCTCTACTTATTTCAATTGTCATTATGAGTAAAGTTAATTGTACTGTTGGTGTAATCCCTGTAGGAGAAGAAGTTCCAAGGCAGGGTTGTAGAGATATGAGATCTTCAACCATTTATTTATTCTCGCAGCTAAAGCAAGCAGGCATTTAAAATACGGAGTACCAATGAGTAAGATGATGTAACATGATTATATCAATACACGGCAGTGTTGCTTACGATAAAGCCTACCAAAAAGGCTCTTTTAAAGATCTTTGTTCTTTGTTCTATACATGCCACGGTATGAGTCACAGAATACTTATTGATGATGAAGATGATGGATAGAATGAGCAATCTCCTCATGGTGCAAAATGATGGTCCAGCCACAAAATGCCATCATGCCTCATCCCTGCGAAACTGTGCTTTTCCTGAAGGGTTTTGATTTTGCAAAAAGGTTCGCCATCTCTGATCTCTGGGCACAACCTCTGTGCCTGGGATGTAAGTGTTGCCATATCAGTCTATTCTGGGCACTGAGATTCCTAGTATCTCTAGTCCCCATAATCGTGTTTGCTCTGGCTGATCAATTCTCTCTGAAATGAATGATGACTTTGCCATTGCTGACGTCTCTCACGTCTCACCAACCTCATCCACTTCTTCACCCTCTCCATTCACATCACCCCCCCTCCTCTTTTGGACAACACAATATCCACCGTCGATGTTCCTCCGTGACCTCCATCTCAAAAGTCCCATCAATGCCATTGCTCCATATAAAATATATATAGCACCTTCCAAAATCATCCCCTGCTCCACCACTACCGTCGCTCTCTGGTATTCTGCCTACCTGCACCCAATACCGATCCTCTTGCAATATTTTTTCAAAAGTTGGTGTTCCTGGGAGGTAAAATGGAGCCCATTGGGTTTCCTTGACTGTGTTCCACGTATGTTCCTCTGGAGTAGGTGGCCCGCCTGCATATGGATCGGAACCTTCCTTGTTTGGACAATACTTGTCGTAGGAGCACAGTTGTAGATTGTTACTTTGGCAAAATTGTATGGCAGCATGATATGGATGTATAGATTCATCTGGATAAGAAATCATGTAGTCGACAAGAAATTGCTGGTAATCTGAATGTGTTGTTTGGAACCATCGCGGACCTGCTGGCTGTGAGGAAGACCCAGATTGATTTGTGGGTTTGCTCGTAGGCGGACGAGAAATTATACTTTGTGAGGGAGACGCGCGGGGAGGTCTGGTTGATTCTACTTTCTTTCCTTTAAGTTCACCATCACCACCATGTCTGGTGTTGTCAGAGTCAAACTCCCACTGCCAATCTTCCACTCCCTTCGAAGTCAGAGGAGGTCCTTTTTCATCTTGCTCATTGCCCGAAGTGGAAGAAAGCATGTCATTATTTGTATTCGTGGCACCAACTTCATCACCATTGCCATCGGAAGAACCCAGGGCCACTTTGGCCTGTTTCGCAGTACGCACGCTCAATCCAATCGCAACAAAGGCTACACTGAATACCAACAGAAATCCCACTATCGAATATTTGTACATGTCTATAATGGGCATCCAGCGATAATACCTCCTTGCGCGTCGTGTACTGGATATTTTTGGTGGAGAATCGCCTGCCTCTCGTTTGCCTTCTCGCGTTACACCAGCGACATTGCTCGGTGCAGCAGTGGTTTCGACCGCACATGCTACGTCCACGGTTTGTTTTTGTTGCATGCCGTTGCATTTTGGAGGTGCTGGGAGTTCAATCTCCTGAAAGCTCTCCTCAATATCATTCTCGATCATCTGAGGCTGCTGCAGTTCGTTTGACAATGATAAGCTGTTCGATGGCGGCATCGTTGCTGGTGAATCTTTTTCAGGAGAGGTCTAGAGGGTCCAATGGGTATTTCGGCGCTGCCTTGCTGAGCTGATTATATTATTTTATGCCCACCAACACCAACAAGGTCAACTTTGACTCAACCATCGCCATGCCATTTGCCATTGTTCGTCCGACTTTGCGGGCTGCTCTTACCGGCATGACCAAAGATCAAGATCAAGATAGCAGTATGGAGTGCCGTCGCCCGTCGCCGAAGGTCGCCGAGCATGACATTGAATGAGAACGGGTGGCATCAACCTGTCCGGGAAAACTATGAGGGGTACAGTTTCGGGATTTTGTTCCTGCGTCCTGCTACTAACAACTAATAACAAAATAAAATAAAAACCGAACCAGGTTCAGTTTGGAGTGACCCCCTGCGGC